>JAJGRW010000691.1:0-73920 GCA_025461045.1 Carex parvula | reverse complement strand
ATCAGTGTTTTGATATCTTTTTATTGGACGAAGGTATATTTAAAATTTGGGCATTCGGCTGAAACTCTCGACTCCGCCCTTATATTGGATCCGCCTCTGCTGCTTTTCTTAAAGAAAAGCAGGACCCTCCTTTTCCGATCTGAACCATTCAAATTGTTCATTCACGTATCTCGATAAAATAACTTTTTCATACACAAATCTCAACAAATTTGAATGGTTCGGATCGGAAAAGGAGGGTCCTGCTTTTCTTTAAGAAAAGCAGCGGAGGCCGATCCCCTTATATTGGCCGTGCACATTTTTCTTAGCTATATAGGCACATTAATTGAACGTCTCATGAAAGCAATTTTCTCAGGGTTATATCTGATTATTATTTATTTTTCAGGTAAGATCCCTGACACTACGATCATGTACAGGGATTGAGAATGGATTTCATTATTAGATTTAAACATAAGGTATTAGTACAATAATTGATTCGGTACTTAGAACAGATTATTAAGAGTGTCTGGCATCCTAATTTTATTTCGAAATACAGTGAAAAAAATTTGAAATAGTGTGATTCCAAAGAAAGTGCTAAACCAAAATCGTAAGACTGTCCTGTTTATTTCTTATATTATATTCTGTGCAACAGCATTAAAACTTTATTTAAATTCTAATTCAGATAATTAGACTTACTAAACTAAAATAGAATAAAACTGCAACTACTAGTTGGAAAAACTATTTCAATCTTTTCTAGTTTTATTCTCTCCCTACAAGATAGGAGAGGCATGTGACATCTGACATGTCCACATAACTATAGCTGTAGATACATGTGTCAAGGTTTTGACTTTTGGAAACCTGTATATATAAATTAAAAATATGTTCTTAAATACAAACCAATCAATTCAATTGGTGTTGTCCGGTAAGTGGAACTTGAGGTCTGAATTTTTTTTAAATATTTAAATTTTATTAAAAACAAAAGCGACAAGGAATAAAAATTTGTTGAAAAACGTTTGAGGAACCTTAATGAGATATTTGCACTAAAAAGGGAAGGGACTGCCTTGAGATTTAAAAAAAATGAAGGACTAGATTAAAGATTAAGGTGCGAGGCAAAATTACCTCTGGTTAATCTTTTCTACAATGGAGTTAATCGTCTGGTTTAAGTTTGATTAAGGGTGAAAGACTTTTAATATTTTGATGACTTGATTTTTAATTTTTACTTGAAAAAAAAACAGGTGGATTAAAAGGGTGCATTTGAATTGTTAAAGGAATAATATTATTTCAATAAGTCATGAGAATAGTAGGAGAAAAATGTTAATTCGAATATTACAGAAAAGTGTTAATTTTTATTTTAAATACAAAATATTTAGTTGCAGAATAGCAACAATCCATATATTGTTGTAAACAAAGAAATAGAAAATGAGAGGAGTTGATTTAGTCAGGGAAAATAAAAAGATATGCCTGTATGTGCTAATAATTTTTTTATTGGGAATAAGCATTACCAAAAGCAAGCCCGGTTCTATTATTATACACTGCAATTCATCAGTTGCTCTGTTGGCAGAAAGGTGCATCTGCATTAGTGGTTTGACACAATCCGTGAGGGGCTGTCCGAATCCGGTACGCCCGTGTCCGGTGCCCGGGGTACCCGTACCCGTACCCGAGCGCGGGTATACCCGGATAAACGGGTACACGGGTATGGATTTCAAACGGGCAGGTTCTCTATTTTTGGAAAAAATTCGGATGTATCCGTACCCGAATCCGAATACCCGTGTACCCGAATCCGCCCAGGTGTACCTGCACCCATTTACCCGCTACCCGAAAACTCATTTTTTTCAAAAAAATTTCCCTCCTCCAAATAGTAATTGGTTCAAATCACAAACCGGATGGGTCCCACACTGTAAAAAAAAAAAGAAAAAAAAACAGAAAACATAAGATTAAAAAAAAAAAAAAATCCGTCTACCCGTGCCCGTTGTATCCGAGTACCCGTTGTGTCCGCTACCCGTCCCGAATTTTGCCCTGCCCGGCCCGAGGTACCCGAGAGCAAATCGCTAATCTGCATTTTCCGAAAACAAGTCATGTCATGTCATCGCCGTTGATTTATATCAACAGTGTTACATTTGTTTCGGAAAAAGCAAAAATGCATTCGAATTATGAAGGCCATGTCATGTCAACTGTCATTCTGTCAATGGCGTTAACGCAAATGTTTTGGAGGTTTGTTGAATATATTAAATTGGCGGGTTGCCAGGTTCAAACAACATGGTGCCAGGTGTCTGTTTATGGATGGCTAACAGATAATTAAGAAAAAACAAACAACATGGTCAAGGATAACTCAAAAAGCAAATAAAATTGAGATTTGTAATGCTGTGAAAATGCTATGGATCTAATAATACATTTACCGACCTAGATTTATAATGCTGCCACACTTCCTATTAAAGGAATTAAAAAAAAAAACTTATTTCATTTGTTATAAAATCATCAATTTTAGAGTTATAAATGAGCCTAGTCAAATCGACTTTTGACAAAATTTAAACTCGATTCTTGTTAGAACGAGTCCTAAGTATGATTGTAGCTAACTCGAGCCAGCTCGTAAAGAACTTCTTTGTTCATTTGATCCGGTGAGTTGCGTATAAATTATCAGTCGGAAAATAATTTCATTTTTTTTTTATACAGTAGATGGTGAAAAAGTTGAAAATTGGTGTTTAAATATTTTTCTTATCTGCAGCAACAAGTAGTCATACAAGTTAAATCGGTACGAGCCGAGCTTGGACAAGTCTGAAATGATTCGCTAATAACGAGTCAAACCGAAATCAAACAATCTAATTACGAACTATATTTCCAAGTCACTCTTGAGCAATTTTTTTTTTTCCAGTCATAATTATTATATAATTATGCTAATTTGAACGACTAATAAATAGAAGACGAGAGAGAGAAGTGGCCATAGCTCTCGCTGTCAATCAATCAAGTAATCAATAATCAATCCGTGAACAACCTTTTCAAGTTGTTGTGTGTGCGACAGATCGAGCGTGTCGGTAGAAATGGTTAGGTCGGTCTCAACTCATTTAACCATATATCCATCTATCCATCTATCGTTATATATTTATTTATATTTTCCAAGTTGAAAGTGAAAGATCCATATAAAGCCTCCATATACACAGTCACTCGACACGACAACGCGTTATGTAATTAACGGCCAACTTTTACTTTTGACTCATTTCTTCCAAATCTCAAACAGTGACGCATTCCAATTATTATTGCCGATTATACATCCAATTAATTACGCTTACCCTCCCTTCTCATATATTTCTTTTCCCTTTTATGAATATGTGGGTCAAATGCAAAAATGTTTTTTTTTTTTATATTTTGAGGAGGGTTTCTTGTGACTTCATTCTTTTTTTATTTTGAAGTTTTTTTAATATTTTTTTAGATAAATACAAAATTACTGTTTTTAGATCATTTGCAAAATATTGATTTTGTATCTATATAAAAATATTATTTTTCTAAATATATATAATTTGGTCTTCAAGTATATTTTAATATGAAAATTATGTTGAGCAGTTTAGATTGACTATTTAGATTTTAAAAATAAAAATAAATAATGTGAGACACAAAGTCACGAGTCATTTGCACCTTAATACTTCATTCTTTGTACCTCCGGTATGTTTTTATTTTATTTTATTATTAATTTAAAATTTGCAGGTCAAACAGGAAACTAGTACCGTAAAGAAAAAGAAAAGAAAACCTTTGAGGCTAAGTTTCAACTATATAGCACAGTAGCACACCCAAATCATCGTCAAGCCGACATTACCAAACACAATCTCTCTCTGTTCACCGTAGACATGCCAAAACCAAACAACAACTATCAAACAATAATTAATACAGTTTCAGTTACTGAGCTACGTACAGATCAACTTTTTATTTAACATAATAAATGTATCTAAAGCTCTCAATTTTAAATATTTAAATGAAATTTTCTAAAAAGATTTTAAATGTGTAACCTTCTCTGTTATCTTAACCACTAAATCAAATATTAATTCTCATTACATGTCAATTATGAAACAAGCAAGACTGCAAGAACACGTGCAAGTTGTGGATCCGTATTCTATGTAGTATTCCACGGCGGGATTCACAACTTTATAGCTCAGATTTATTCTCAGCGGGGTCAAACTCAAATCGGTGCCTATTTAGATTGTAGAGGTCCCCTTTAAGATTCGTGCCAGATTAAAAGAATGTTGAATTATTAAAGAAATGATTTATTAGTGTAATTTGAATAAATTCAATAATTGGACAGGTCTAACAAAATTATAACATTTCAAAAGCATTTAAGACGAGTGCATTGAATTCTCAATAAAGAGGTGAAATTAATGAAGTTCGAAAGAAACATGTGAGCCATAACCATCATAACCATGTATGGCCAAAAAAAGAAAAAACTTGGCATCTGAACTTAAATTGAATCTTGCTCCGGCAGGTATCATGGTACAGTATCTCCAATATCAGTATCTCAGCTAGCAGCCATCTATAAGTTCTTTTATGAACATTTTGTGACCATGACAGGTTAATTGAACCTGGTCTAATAACGATATATCTGGCAAAAATTTCCTTCAGGTATAGCTTTTGTATTGCTGCTGCTTTTTTAAAAGAAGGCTAATTACCAATTTCTGAAATTCACATGTGGTCTCGCTATCGCAGCGCTTGTTCACAGTATCTGTAGAGGTGCTATCGGGTCGGGTAGGGTCCGGATACTATTTTTTTTGGATCCGTACTCTAAAAGTGTTCGGGTCCGAATTTCGATCCATATACTTATTTGTTTCAAATCGGGTCGGGTCTGGATCTGGATACCTATCTACCCGTAGATATTTCGGGGTCCAGTCTTTCGGTTCCAGGTAGATATATACCCATAACTTGTTTATGGATTACGGGTCCGGTTCGGATCCGGGACGGGTCCGGATCCGAAGCGGATACATGTTGCAACTCACAAGCATTTAAGAAACAATTTACATTTAAATATAATTATAATTTCTTAAACATCTCACATAATATATCATTATAAAATCTGCTCCAAAATATTGAATGTGAGATAACTTTAGGAAGTAAAATATTATATGGTTCCAAAAATTCAGGAATATAATATTAATATCAATTTGTTTCAATCAGCGAAAAGAGCAATAAATTTCAATAATCCGTGCAGAAAGGTAGATACATGGTAGATAAAGATTTCAAGAAATGAATTAATTAGCTTCGAAAATTTATAGGCAAAAGGTGAAACATGACATTTGATTTCAATAATCTGTGCGAAAAGAACAATAAATTGTATTCAAAAAATTAAAAAATACTACAAATGATTGTCTTTTCATAGTAGTAATATATGTATTTACATTAAATGATTATAAAGAAATGGTATTATCATTTTATCGGATATTTATACGGATATCGGGTCGGGTTCAGTCTGAAAACTAAATCAAACTCATATCCTATCCATTACAATATCGGTTCCGGTACAAATTCAGATCGGGTATTAAATTATTAATTTTGTAACTATACTCATAATTTAAACAGTTATATTTTTTAAATCATAACCTATTCAAATTAATCAGATCCAGATTGGTTCCGGTTTGAATCCGGATAATCGGATAAAAGTAGCACCTCTAAGAATCTGTACATGCTTTGTTTAAGACAAGAAAAAGTTTGGAAAATGACATGCTTTTGGAAGGTGGTTTAATATAATATCCACTTTTGACATGGCATGAAGCCGTAACTTAGTCGGCTCAACCGCTCAAGTTTAGTATGAATTTTCTTCTGAGTTTAAAAAAAAAAAAGTTTAAAAACAGAGCATGATGTTACAGCTGGTCAAAAGAAATGGGATAAAGCTGATTTGCTTAGATATTTTAATAAAATTCATTAGTCTTAAGGTTTTATCACTAAAATCTGATTTGAATTATTATCAGTGACGATGATTCAGTCACTGTTTGAATTTTCAATCTCTTATTTACTTATAATTTATTTATTTAGACTTAATATTTCTAATAGTATTTTTTAATTCAATGTGTCCCACTCATAATTAAATTTAAGTAATTAAATTGGCCTTAGGGGCTCATGTTAATATTTCATATAGTCACCGCTGCATAGTGCAGATGGTCATGACATCCCCACTCTCCTACGGGAGAACGTGGGTTCGATCCCTGCTGAAAGCAGGAAGGAAGAGTGTGTGTGTGGCCTACGGGCTTTAATAAAAAATATATATATATATATATATTTCATATATGCTACATACTAGCAGCCTAAATGAGGCGCCATTTCAATAAGCAATAGGGAAAGCTAAGAAATTAAACACTATCAAGATTGAGATGCTAAAATACATAATAATCATTAATATAATATTGTTGATAAATGAATAATATAAAACAATATTATTCGTTGTACCGTACAATGCTAATCCACTTTTCAGCTAATCTGTTAGAACGCTGTAACGGATTCAAATCAGTTGAAATCCAAAACAGATGAACAGTATCTCTGGAATTTTTGAAATTCTGAATCCAACCGTTCAACTTTTTCTGTGCACGCATATCGAAACAATTGGTTTTTCTGTGCATGTATCTCGAAACAGTTCAACGGCTGGATTCAGGATTTCAGAAATTTCAGCGGTATTGTTTATGGTTTTGGATTTCAGCAGATTTGGATCCCGCTATAATGTTATAACGGAAATAAATCTGTTGCGATCCAGAGGAATTGTAGGGTCTGTTATTCCAAATCCAACTTTTTATTTTTTGGAATGCACGAATCTCAATAGAAAATGTTTTTAATTTACAAATTTCAAAACAAATAAAAGATTGAATTTGAAATAACATGATCCCTGCAATTCCTTTATTTCCCGTGATTTTTATTTTTACCCAAAACAAAAATTATTTTAATATAAATAACCACGTTTTTAAAAGAATTTTATTTCTACCCAAACTGCATATATTATTTGCGGTTTGAATTAACAATTCAGACCGCACAGAATATATGCGGCTTGAATTGTTAATTCAAGCCGCACAGAATATATGCGGCATGAATTGTTAATTCAAACCGCAAATAATATATGCGGCTTGAAACGCCTATATCCCACGCCACGCGACCCCTTCTTCTCCCTCTGTCTGCTTCGCCTCTCCGCCAGATCCGCCTCTTCACCAGATCTACCAGAAAAAAAGGAAAATGAAAAAAGGAAAAAAGAGAAGAAATTCGCCCCTCCGCCTCTTCACCGCCTAGTTTGTTTGAATTCCCTCATGTGTTGAGAAATTCTGCCATTGCCCCTCTTTTCCGTTTTCCTTTGATTATTGCAAATTACCCGACCCGTTAAGGATTCGGTGGTGCATTCCGGTGCTGACTCTGTTGGTGCTTCTGATTTCTCGATGCTTGCTGAATTTTGGTGTAACGGGTGAGAAGCAAGGTGCTTCTTTGGTGCCGGCCATTTTCCACCTCCCTCTCTATTGCTTGCTATCACGGGTAATTGTCTAATCCACCTTGTTTCTAGTTGTTGTACGATTGCTTGTGTGCTTGCTATCACGGCTTGCTATCACTTCTCTTCGTATATGTCTCCTTGTTCTTGTCAACATGGTACTCTCTGATCTTTTTCGTCAGTTGCTTTTTACTTACGAAGTATTGGCCTTTTGCGAGCTCACTCTTGTATTCAACCCGACGACCATAGTAAGAAACATCTGCTTCTCGAAAAGCATATGTGTCATTGAAGTTTACAAAAGGGTGAGTCTCAGAACGGCCACTTAACGGCATATTCTCTCTATTTTGCCTCACAGTGGGCTGTGTGTATTCTTCTTCATCTTCTTCATCTTCTTCATCTCCTTCATCATTAATGTCACATTCTCCTTCCCCCAATTCATCTCCCAGTTTGCAGATTCTCCTCCGGTACCTCGTTCATAAATTCAAATTCCGACTCGTTTGGATCTTCCTGTACTGGTGGCGGTCTGGGGTGAGGATTTGGTTCAGGCCCAGGTAAGGATGAAGGACCTTCATACACGGATATAGGTGGGATAAAAGGTGGAGATTGTACTCGTGGTAGGACAAAAGGTGGAGATTGGGGTGAATTATTGTATATTTCTAGTTCCGGTTCTGGTACAGGCATTACGATAAAAGGAGTGTGTGGTTCATTATCTTCTTGATAATTTTGTGCAACCGAATTTTGGCCTGAACTTCCAGCCCCTGACTCTTCGTGAATTCTTAATGATTCGCCAGACCTCAAAACCTGCGCTATTAGACCTCTCAATGCCCCGTTATCTCCCAATGTGATTTTGACATACTTTCCTGCGTGGACCATTCGGGCCTGAATTTGTAATTCCCAACGATTCCTATTGTAGCCGCTCGCTTCATAAATAAGCGATTGCAACTGCTCAAATGAGAAATTTTCATCAACCCAATACGTATTTGCTGCAGGTTTGGAGTAACGTACTCCATACTGGTCAGTTATGAACTTTCCTCCAAAATGTATTGAAATTGCAATAGACATGGCCAATAAACTACATTCATAAATGACAAATATTTGGTCAGTTTACTGATTTCAATTGTGAACAGTTGTGAATAGTCGTATATGAACAATATTGAACAGTAAATACGTACATACACAATACATGAACAGTAAATAAACATTAATAAACAGTAATTAACAGTAAATACGTATGTGAACAGTAATTAACAGTAAACGGTAAATAAACAGTAGTTTGGTTATTCCAAACTACTGTTTATTTATTTGGTTATTCCCTTAGTGAAAATAACCCACTGATATATATTATTATTTGGTTATTCCAATAAATATCAAATTAGCACTAACAAAATTATTAGGCGAAAAACCTACTATAATATTGAAAGTAGTTTGGCAATCCTCCCAAAAAGTACATAATAATCTATTTCATCAAATCGGCGAGATCAAATAAATATTTGTAACTTTTTTTGTTTTATGTTCTTTCTAAAAGGAACACGAAAAAGTACATAATGATCTATATCATTGAGACAGCTATAATTTCAGGATAAATTAACACAAAAGATTAAAGATATTATTAAATATGTCTGAGATACAATTAAATTGACCCACAACAGCAGTCTGCAGTTAAATATCAGAAATCGCCAAAGTTATCCCACTTTTGAGTCAAGTCGCAATAAAATGGACTCCAAGTTGAGGCATCTTATCAAGGTTTGAAGTGGAAAGTACAAAGGAAGTAGCTACGATTTATCCCTACAAGCTTTATCTAATTATCACATTAATTAGTGGATTTGCACGTTGGCCAGGCCTGGTAAAAATTACTCATCAGCTTAAAATTTAGTGGTGGGGGCCAAGGATGCAAAATTGTGTGCTGAGATTGGGACTGATAATATTTGACTCGGGTACATGGGCGTAGTCAAGATTTTTATCATTAACACGTAAAAAAATTTACGGGTATAATTAACGGAATGCGAATTGCCGTGAAAAAAAACAAATCATACTATAAATTGTTCAGAAATAGATAAAAAAAATTTTCAAAGATAGACAACAACCATATTATACATTAACATGTATCTGGTTTTTAAAATTCAGAAGTAGATAACTGCCTACTCCTGATTCAATGTGGCACTGTCTCGATTTAACCGTACATTCAAGATAAAAGTTGACTGTTAGATCTATCAAAGAAGCGGGTGTGTGTGCGCTGAGGCTAATAATTTCCGAATGAAATTTTTTGTGCTAGGCTTGAGATATTTACAATAGATATAGTTAGGTTCAAAGTTTAATCTCTAAGTTACATTTTTCGAGTAGAACTAGGATGCTCTCGAGTTCACCAAGTCCTTGGTGAACTCAAGTCCAAAACTCATCGGATCGGCTTCAAACGACGAATCCGACCGTTGAAGCCCGTCTACCTTACGAGTGATGCGTCTACATGCAAAAATTTTAAATTTCGAAATTAATTTTGCATAGAGTCAAGTGGTCAAAATTAGAAGGTTAATAAATTAATTTTAATGCATTCATTTTTTGACGTTTTTTGACCACTTGACTCTATGTAAAATTAATTTCAAAATTAAAAATTTTTGCATGTAGACGCATCACTCGTAAGGTAGACGGGTTTCAACGGTCGGATTCGTCGTTTGAAGCCGATCCAATGAGTTTTGGACTTGAGTTCACCAAGTGCTTGGTGAACTCAGAGAGCACCCTAGTTCTACTCACATTTTTCATCTTTCAATAAAACGGATATTTATGTGTTATTTTATTGAAGAAAAGAAAAGAAAAAATTAGTAGTGGTTTCACCATGCTTCTGATATCATTAAGATATCTTAATTAATTTGTTTAGAGTTAATTTCGTTTCTTTCAAGTAATTCACTCAGTAGAAATTAAATCTACCAAGTAGCATCTAATCCCGACATTTTTATTAATATCCAAAGTTTAATACAAATTAATATTTATGCCCAGAATCCAGTTCAATATCGAAAAATACCCAAACCGACCAGAAAATGGCCGGTTTACTCCCCCCCTAAACCGGCCATTTTCTGACCGGTTTACTCTTCTTCTTCTTTTTTTAAGAACCCGCAACAACTCTATAAAAGGGCACCCCCTCCCTTGGGATGAAGGCACACAGCCCGAGGCAGCAGCGCAATACTGTTAAGGTAAATTTTTTTTTTTTATTATTATTTTTTTATTTTTTTTATTTTATAGAATAATTAATTATATTATTAAAAAAATTAAATTTAATTAAAAAAACCCAAAACCCAAAACTCAATACCCAAAACCCAAAACCCAAAACCCAAAAACCCAAAAACCCAAAACCCAAAACCCAATACCCAATACCCAATACCCTAAACCCTAAACCCAATACCCAATACCCAATACCCTAAACCCTAAACCCAAAACCCAATACCCAATACCCAATACCCTAAACCCTAAACCCAAAACCCAAAACCCAAAACCCAAAACCCTAAACCCTATACCCTATAAAACTGTGTCAATGTTACCCTATTACCTATTACTAAATGTGTCAATTGTTTACTATTTAGTAATCTGTCAATTGTTTACTATTTAGTTACCTGACAAATGTTTACCATTTAGTAACCTGACAATGTTTACCATTTTCTAAAATGTAGTTTGTTTACCATGGCCTTTATTTCATTACACTATGGTGGGAAGATGCTTAATAGTGCACAAGGGGCGTATTACAACAAAGATGCAGCTCATTCATTAATTATTCCATATGACATCTCACTTTTAGACCTGAAATCCATAGTTTACACACACACCGGTTACAACCCAGAAAGGTGGGACTAGAATTGGCAACTCGATATTGCCATCCCTCCAACGGGAAATGGATTGTTGCGAAACTGGTAGATGAGAGTACGTGAAGAGGCATGTTCGGTTATTTGAGGTCCGAAGGGAATTTTCTAATAGAAATATTTGCTAGAAGAGTTCCGGTAGAGCCCGGGGTTGGAAGTTCGGGCTCTGGATCAGTGGCACCACATTATACCCCACCACCAGAAACATACAGAAGTGACTCCACCTTACCCCTCAATGAACCTGACTCAGAAACCTACAACTACGTCACTCCACCAGCACCTCAACGAAGACACTCAGTTGCATCCCCACCTAGACACAATCGAGGCAAACCAAGACACTCAGTTTCAACCTCACCTAGATCCGTAAATGTGGCTCATTTACCGTTACCTCCAGTATCACCTTACCCCAGACCTGCACCAGTAGACGATGCAAGCTGCCCGGACTTTGAAGATATTAATAAAATACCGGAGAACGATCTGAGGAGCGGGGATGAATCTGAGGATCTGAGGAGCGGGGATTCGGATCACATGGAAGGTTGCGATGAAGACGGGCCGGTTGAAACAACTGAAAGGCACATGGGTCATACTGATGAGGGGGGGCCGCTTAGTGGCCGGACTGATACGCACCAGTTCCCATACCTCAATAATGTTTCTGAGTTTAGAGAAGCAGATATTGGTTATTATAGGCAACGGATTGAGTACAAAAGTGAGCTGACTGCAAACCAATATTTTAAAAGCAAAGAAGACCTAATGAAGAAGATCAGAAAGCACCATATAAAAAACAATCAGGAGTTCAGATCGAATAAAAGTGACAGGGATCAGGTTCATCTGGTGTGTAAGGCCCCGAATTGCCGTTACGAGCTTAGGGCAAAGCCGACGGGATGTGCAGACGCATGGGTTATAACTAAGCAAGACAAGCCTCACACATGTAGAACTGAGCACACGAGGGACGACCACGAATGTCTGACGGCATCACTAATTGCCTATGTCATTGAGAACAGCATTAAAAAGGACCCGTGTATGAGCATCCAGACGGTCGCAGATATTATTTTGGCTGTGTACAACAATGTGACACCTAAATACAACCGACTGTGGAGGGGCCGTGAGCTTGCAATAGCCCAACAATTTAGGAGTTAGGAGATTTTATACAGCTTGCTGAGACCACTTTTGATGGCAATTTGCAACAACAATCCCGGCTCGACCCACTAATTTTTGACCAGCCCGGTACGGAATAAGGAAACAGGACTAAACATACTAGGTGTTGCCCAGTTCAGAGCCGTAGTCTGGGCTTTTGGTCCATGCATTGCAGCGCTCCAGTACTTGAGACCAGTGATCAGCATAGATGCCTGCTTCTTGTCTGGGCGATATGAGGGGAGGCTTTTGATAGCTTACGGCTACGATGCCGAGAACCAATTGTTGCCTATTGCATTTGCAATTGTGCGGCAGGAGGATACTGAGAATTGGGGTTTCTTCTTGCAGTGGGTGAGGAATGAAGTGCTCGGATGCAGTAAATTTGTATGTGTTATATCGGACCAGCACAAGGGGATCAAAGCTGCACTGGTAGCTGAATACGGATGGCCTCCCGAGCTTTTTGTGCACAGGTATTGTATGCAGCATGTTGCTGACAACTTGGTCCATAACTGTGGAGGAGACAGATGGTACGGATGGAGGTTCAGGGAAGGAGCAAAGAGAAAGAAGCCGAGAAGGTTGAAAGAGATGTTCGAAGAGTTTGCTCATGTATGACTAACTTATAACATTTCTTTTAATTATCTTATAAGAATTTTATGAAAATGAAATAACACCCCTTTGTTTTTGTGCAGCTAAATCCGCAGTGTAATGCATATTTAAAGAGGGTGGGCAAAGTACGTCCTAATGATGCGATGGAGCCGTCCAATTATGAGAAGATTTTCCAAACCTGTGATGGAGGATACTGGTTTGGTATCATGACAACAAACGGCTCCGAGTCGCTCAACAATGTCTTCCGAACGAGTCGTAGATTGCCTGTTTGTGCCATAGTGGAGGATACGTTCTACACGTGCAACAGATGGTTTGTTGAGCGGCGTCAGCGAGCAATGGAATTACAAGACAAGGGACAGGTTCTTTCTGACCGGGTTTTGCAAAAGATCAAAAAACGTTGGGGGAAAGCTTCAAAAATGAAATTGGTGCGTTACACGCAGGGCCAAGGTCAGTACCAAGTTTCATCCCTAAATGAGTACGTTCCTTGTACCCATAGCGACATGGGCAACATGGAACCCACCCACAGGGAGTTCATGTATATTGTGACACGCGGTCCCGACAGACAAATGGAATGCACTTGCAGAGGTATCCAATTAACTTCTATTATGTGCGCTCATGTCTTAGCTGTTTGCCGTGACCGAAACTGGCAAGAGGACGACTTTGTTGCAGACTGGTATAAAACACCCTATCTTGTGAGTACTTGGAACCATGTGTTCATTCCAATTAGCAATATGGGAGACTGGCCTCCTAATGCTGGAGACAGAATCCTTCCGAGTAGTGGTTGGATTAGGAAGGAGAGGGGAAAACACACCCGTCGTGTAATGACGATGGATGAAATGGAAGGTAGACGAAGGGGGCATCAGCCTCGCCGTTCCACTTCCGATAGGCAACGAAGAGGTATGTAACATTCATCCAAAATTATTTTTCTTTTCAATTTATACCAACTTACTAAGTAACACATGCAAATGCAGAGGCAAAAAACGCAGCAAATGCGGCAGAAAATGAGCGAGTAAATGGCGTCGAGAAGTGGGTCCGGAGGGTCACGGCGTAGCACAGCTACGAGCCGTTTAGATGCAACTGCTATGTATGCCGAAGCAATAGGAGAGGCGGTTGACATAGGAGGAGAGGCGGTTAGAGTGCAAGGGGAGCCATCTGTGATCCAACCGAGGAGGTCCACTACTGGACGCACAACAAGGGCATCTACAAGCCAAGCAGGGCCATCTACAAGCCAAGCAGCGCCATCTGGAACCCAAGCCGGGCCATCTAGTGAGCAACCAGAGCCATCTGCTAGGCCATCTCGTAGGGCATCTTTCGCAAGTGGTTTACTTCGGGGATTAAATTTTAGACGTGGTAGTAATAGGTGAGTTATATGCATGTTGTAAAAATTGTGTGGACTCTATTTGCAATTTGTGTGTACTTTATTATTTTGTACGGAACTACAAGAAGTAATGAAATTAATTAATACTCAAAGAAATTACAACCTACTTCATCTAACTACAATAAAATACTAATTCTTAGAACCAAACTCAAATGTATTCAAATTTTAAATCATACTAATACTACCACGTCCAGATGGTGCCCTTTTATAGAGTTTTTGCGGGTTTTAAAAAAAAAAAAAAGAAGAGTAAACCGGTTTAGGGGGAGAGTAAACCGGCCATTTTTTGACCGGTTTGGGCATTTTTCGATATTGGACTGGATTCTGGGCATAAATATTAATTTGTATTAAACTTTGGATATTAATAAAAATGTCGGCATCTAATCTATACATTCGCTTGTCTTTGAGAAATTAACATTAAAAGCAAGATAAAATGTGCCTAGTCTCTGTTTCTTCAAAATAAGTATGGGTTAAAAAAAACAAATGATGAAATTTCTAGAATTTTATAAAATAAAATAGAAAAAAAAAGACGGAAAGCAATGATAGAGATATGTACTCAAAAAGAAAAAGTACAAGAATAATGAATGAATGCACTTGCTAAAAGCCGAAGGATAAAAGGCCAAAAACAAAAGGGTGGTGGGTCAAAACGCGTGGAAATAAATTGAGAGGCAGAAGTACAAAAAATGAATAGTTTCTCAAGTTTTTTGAAAAAAAATTATTGACATATTATCTCCATACTTGCTGCATCATTTTACCCACCGAGTATATTTTGTGTAAACTTTGTCAGTCGGCCAATGTAGGATCCTCCACTTTTTTAAAAATAATCCAGTGAGGTTTAAAAAGTATAATTCAAGTATGATACGGATACAATTCATAAATACTTTTTTGTAAACTTAATTACGATGCGTATAAATATATCAAAAGTCTTAAGTTTTAAGAAAGAAAATGAATTATGCGAATAAGTTAGGAATATGGAAATATTTCATTACATTCATAAAATCCAGGAATAATTCCGAAATTTTCAGAAAAGCATTGAAAAATCCGTTTAATTCGGCTTTTCATTTCAAAAGGTGCTCAAAACAAAATTTTTATGAATTATTTGTAATTTGTTCGCTAATCATATTACTTGGAGGCTATAATGAAAATTCGGATCGCTTTTTCTAGATCACACAATTTGTATCAGATTTTTTATTTTCAGATTGAACAATTTGGATCGTCCATTTCAGATTGAATATATGCATATAAAACACCTTTTCGTTATAGTGCTTCATCTTCATTACTTGTGCTATGTTTTTGATATGATGGTTAACCTTTCTAGCTAGCAAGAACAATCATGAGGAATCATTAGTTCATTACGTTGCAACTTTGAAAAAACTATGTATAAAACATGTACTTTAAAAATATGTAGTGTGGTTGTTGATTACACCCAGTGTTGTTAAATGCGGCCGCATGGACCGCATATGCAGTCGGAAACTGTATGAAGATCTTCATGCATGTAGTCTCATATATGTGGTTTTGCATATACAGCCACATATGCAGTCTTTACAGACTGCATACAGACTACATTATACTATACAGTCCATACAAAGTTTATTTTAATTAATTATAAAAATTCCAAGTTCTGATCAAACATTTAATTAATTAAAAAAAGGATCGGATATGCAGTAAAATCCGGACCCAATTCTTTATACTCATCCGGACACAAGTTCAGTTAAGTGAAGTTTCCATAGTCCATACAGCTTCTTTTATAGGCTCTCAAAAAGATTATTTCTTTTGTTTTTAAGAGTTAGGACTAAAGAAGTGTTATTATACCAGTTACTCCAGACGGACGCTCTAGGTGTAATTCACGTGAATTCAATATTTACATTATTTTATTACTAATTTGGGTCGAAGGATTTGAGCAGCTGAATTTATGGCCCATTATTGGCTATTGGTTACAAAGGACTTTGAATTAAAGCAGTTGCATTTATTGCCTATTAGTTATTTCGAATTAAAGCAGCTACTGGACATTTATTTATTATACTTGTAAACATGCGTTGGGTTTACATATATATATATATATATACATATATATATATATATATATATATATGTATATGTATATATATATATATAGAGAGAGAGAGAGAGAGAGATGGGCTACGGTGTTTCGCGAAGTAAATGGTCTTTTTTACTTCACGCCATATTTTCATTTTGAAAATCCAAACAACCGATCTGAACCGTTCAACATGTTCTAAATATTAAAATGCTTGGAGACTAAATTTTACATTTTTTGAAATTTTTTTACTATTTATTAAGCCACTTTGAAAATCGCTGATCCGGTAGTCCATAAATTTTTACTGTTTTTTACTGTTCACAGTGGATCAGCGATTTTCAAAGTGGCTTAATAAATAGTAAAAAAATTCTAAAAAATATAAAATTTAGTCTCCAAACACATTTCAATATTTAGAACATGCTGAACTGTTCGGATCGGTTGTTTGGATTTTCAAAATGAAAATATGGCGTGAAGTAAAAATAACAATTACTTCGCGAAGCACTGTAGCCCCTATATATAAATATATATATATATATATATATATATATTATATAAGGGGCTCTATATATACTACATATATATGTTTAAGTTAAGTTTCTCATATACTACATATACACGTAGTATAAAAATTCACGCATATGAATATATATATTTAAATTTTTATTTTAAAATTTGCATATATAAGTCCGCATGAAAATCCGCATATGCGGCCGCATATCGCATATGAGGTATGCAGTTACCTTCGGCATGCATGAACAAAACCGCATTTAACAACATTGATTACACCATACTTTGAACAACCTTTTATTATTTTAAATTTGAGTAATAAGAGGATTGAGACGATCAATTATTTTTTTCATATAATTCCAAGGATTACTGTTGGAGAAACCAATTGCCTCAATGAATTTGGAAAAATGAGGAGGAGAACCCTAATAAAAAGATCTGTAACAGATTAAAAACGAATAAAAAATCATAAATCAAACCAAATGAAAATAACACAGATTGAATCAACAAGTCTGAGATCTTGTATGCACTCAAACATGATGATGTATTGATGTTAAACATTAATTGTGAATTAATTTTCTCTATACAACACAATACCTTTGCAATAACAACCATTTCTGAGGAATTAATCCAATAATATTATACGGCTAATTTTGAGAGGATCAGTTTTGGTCTAATAATTAAGGCAAAGCCTTCTGTATAAAAGCTTAATTATCCAGCTAAGATAAAAAAAAAAAAAGGCAAAGAATGATTTAACATTTAAACCCTCTATATCAGAAAGTCTGGTCAAATAACACACCAGGCCTGAGAAAGGAGCCTCTCTCAACCTCTAGGCCTGAGATATCTTTAGCATATCATCAGATCTAGCTAATAGAAAAATAATTCTGAAAAAAAAAAAAATAGTAGGGATATGAGAAATGCACCGTCAACATGTCTCTATACTTGCATAATTAATTAAAGAAATTAAATTATGAAGCTACCTTGTTTTTAGGCAAATCTTGAATCCCATTGGGTAGTCAATTTTGTGCAACATGTGCTCACTTAGAGGCACAACATAAGTACCAATGAAGCATCTCTATGAAAAGATCATTCTACTTTTGAGTGGACATAGGTTTTATTTCTTTAAAACTTTTGATTGCTTTACGCTATCTTTTTGTAGAATCTACAATTATGAAAAATTATTTTTTTTTGTGAGAATAAAGGAATCTCAGTTTGAGAGGTGTCTGTTAAGTGCATATCCATGGAGATCTTCAAAAGAAATAGAGAATGGAGAAGAACAAGCAATTATTTACTATAAATACATCAGAAGCGGAACCAAAAATTTACTATAGCGGCTTAATTTAATAAAAAATAATATTCAACAAGATATATTTTCAAGGGGAGACATATATTTATTAAAATAACATAAATTACCATGAATTTTACAAAAATTTTAAACTATGGGGTAGCCGAAGCCCCCTTTAAATCCGCTACTGATGATGTGTTTTATAATTATAAATAATTTGTGTAAAAGAGGGATCTGGAATTTGAGAACAAGTATATTGGGCAACAATTCTATATAGAAGCAATTTCCATAATCTTCTGGTTCTTATTTGAGAATACAACAAAAGCACAAAATTGCTGAAGAATTGCTTGTAAAATATTGTTGTATCCAGATCTCCTTTGTTAGTGGAGCGGAAACAACTTTTGCATTGATCAATTTAAGATTGCTAGCACTTTGCACCAGCCGGGGTTTTTTTTATTTTATATGTTTTTTAAGTCAATAAATAGCCTCATTTCCGGGCACATTGCATGGTTAGGATTGACAAAGAATAATTTCTCATTGCTAGTAAATATAAAATATTGGACTTTTTTTATTTTTATTTTTTTTATAGGTCGGTTGACAATAAAAAAAATATCAGATGCTAATCACATTGTTATTCTAATATTGGAAAAATATTTTTTCCAATTATGATTAAATTCTCATACGTACATAGATTGTTTTATAACAATTATTCTCACAAACACTAGTAGAATTAGAATTTCGTTTAAACCAAGAGAAATATAGATAAATTAAACTGAGCTTCAGCCTTCTGATCAAGATCGTGTTTGGTTGTAGCATAAGTCGTGGAATAAGTATCTTATTTTGTACTTATATAGTCAAATATAGATAAAGTGTGATAGAATAGTATGGCGTAAGAAATCACTTATGCCGTTATAAATTAACTCACCTATTTAGGTTGCATAACTTATGCCGCGTCTCGTCTCTTTTGAAATTTCGTAATATGTGATGGAGAATTTATTTGTATTAGCTTTTTAATGTGATGGACAACTTATTTGTATTAGCATTTGTATGTGATCGACAATTTATTTGTCATTTGACTTTCTAAATTAAATACCGTTGCATTTTAATTTTACTTCAGTTTTAATTTTATTCTAAATTATATAATATTATTTTTAAAAATCTTCGGATATAAATTCTTGTGTTCAATTTTTTTTTTTTTTTTTTAATTCAACAAAACACAATTCAACAATAAAATATAACAACATACAACTCAACAATTAATTAAACTCATAACTTAACTTTAACCCACAACCAAACAAAAAATATATTATACCGAAATTTAGAATAAGCAACTTATGTCATTATAATTCTAACCCACAATCAAACATGACCCAAATGTATAAATAAAGGACCTATACAAAAGGCCTATTTTAGGTGAGCTAAAATTGATTCATGGACCCTTTTCGTTTTCATTTTCAATTTGCTTGGTGGAGAGAAGATAATTAAATTAATAATCTTTTCTGGACTGAAAACTGGATATTTGATTGAAGTAAAGCCCAAAATGGGACCAGAATTTTGAAATTTTCACAATGGTTACATCCAAGTTTTGAAACTTATTCTTGGTTGCATTGATCAGGCCTCTTGAGCTTCAAGTTTTGCTCACTGGTAATTTTCCGCATAGGATATTTATGTATGTATGCACTGCAAATAATGCAACCACATATCAAGATTTGGATATATCAGTAAAGAATTAGCGAGAGAAAACATAACCACCCATCCTACACCACTGATCAGAAAAACAAAAAAAAAAAAAGAAGGTTGAAACAAAATGCGGCAAAATAGGTTCAAAGGACACTGCATTTCGAAATAAATTTAATTTAATATCGGACTGTAATGGTTCACGGTACTGTCTAGTGGCAAAATATTATGAAAACAGAACATTTCTACAATAGATAGTGTAAAATTGACAAATTTAGTTACCTAATGAAAATTAATTTGAATTGAAATTTTACTGTCGGAAAATACTGTCAATGGAGCCAGGTAACAGAATACTTAATTCTGAATAGATCCGGATACTCCAACCAGAATCTGCACAAATATTAAAGGGATCCCCTGCATTTCACTTCGTGCCGGATTGGTCCAGATTCTGATCGGACGGTCCAGATCTAAACAAAAATATTTTGTTACCTCAGAGGATATGGACTCCAAATTTTGGGCCAGCTTAAGCCACTTTGTGGTTTTTGGATGAGTGAACATTACTCAGACCCGTACGAGTTTAACTGAAGAAGTATAAAAAATATACAAAAATATTAAACGAAAAAATCATTTGTAAATTAAATATGCTTCCACCAACTGGTCTGTAGCAGTACACACTTGTGTGTTGTGTCGATCGACCATGATCCCATTCCTTTTACATCTTGGCTCTCAAAGCCGATTTGTGCAGACATTCGATTAACCAGTTTGCAACTTTTTTTCAGAGTTAAAGTATTCAGATCACAAATACAATTCTAGTACAAAGGTACGAAAATGCTGATTCTTGCTAATCCCTTTCCTTTTGTTCTCTTTTATTGTGAAACTGCTCAGGTATTGCGTTGAGCAGCTGGTACCCTTTTATTAACCTCTTACTATTAAAATTTTTAATTTGGTTTTTATATTTGTGCTATAGATTGTTAGGGTTTTGATTTCTGGTGTTGAATATTTTTTGGGTCTTGTCTTTGGCTGCCATTAAAGATTTTTATTACATTTTTTTTTTTACTTGGCTAGTTACATTTAACCCTGTTATATCAAAGATACATGGCAGCATCTGTCAGAAATTCTCCAAAATAAAAAATATCAAAGATACTTGTGTGGTGATTTCTATAATAAATAATTTGTTATGCTATGCAGCGGATAAATCAACAGTGGATCATTTCTCATTTGTCGTCCACATATGAATTAATCTTATTTAATTAGTCTATTGCCGCGTTTAAGCTCAATTGAAGTTTACCATGAATTTATAAATCCTTCAGTTCTCCAACTTCCGGATTTACATGTCGAATCGGGTGCCTCGACAGCATAACTCGACTCGGAGTATTATGACGTGCGATGTAGATGTATTATTATTGGATGCTTTTGACAAGCTGGAAGAGCGATCACTGATTGTATTTGGTTCAACCGAAGCTCAGCTTGGCTAAATGGATTAATGGAGCAGTTGGATACATAAATAAAACAATATCAGGGAGGATCAACTCAAGTTGCTATGATATTTCTTTGCAGAAACAGGCCCAAAAAATGAATTGCAACCAACGAAACAAGGTTGAGGAAAGCACTTACAAGCGCACAAAAAAACAAAGTTTTTTCCTTTCTTATTAAAGGCTCCGGTACATTTCAATATTTTTTTTTATGTTATTTTCGAAAATTAAACAAAACAACCTAAGTTATTAATATCTAAAAACAATTCACGGACTTAGTGCAGCGGCAAGAGCTCTTGTAAATTTGAAGAAACGTAATTTCAGTTTTTGAAAATAGCCTATGAAAAAAGTTGGATGCACTAGTGCCTTTCATTAAAAAAAAAAAAAAAAAAATCTAAAAACAGTAGAATATCTACTGGGTTCCATCGGCCATTTGGAGGAAAAACATTTTTTCTAAAAGATGAATTCAGCAACAAGATATGGGCTGGAGTTGGCTTATGAGGTGCGGTGGTTACATCCAAAGTTTTGAGGAGTGGAATGGGCTAAAAAGACTATTAATCCGGGCCGTGATTTTTTTAAAAGAAGAGATGGGCTAGATTGGGCTTATGAAGTGGTCTGTCGGTAGCTTGGAGAATTCACAAATTTATCCAGAGGTGTGCGAGTTCGTTGTCAAAGGAAAGGTGGGTGTTGCCACATGCATCATATCAAATTTGATCAGATGTCTGGGCAGGTTTAAATATAAAAGTCCGTACAAATCTTAAAACAAATCAAACAGCTTTGACCGGATATCATGAACTCCCCAGGTTCCCTATGTAAATACGTATATAAGCTCAAAGACCCGTCTTATTTCCCAGAAACATAATTAAGTATTTTAGTCAGAATGTTAATGACTCTTTTTTATATCTAAGGGAGAAATCACGTCAAATTTGCAGATTCTATGAGAATTCGCTGACAAGTTGCATATTTAGTGCGGTTTTTTTACGTATCCCAGCACTACATAGTCGGTCACGGAATCTGATAATTTTCAAAGGAATTGCATATTAATTGTCGGGAGTAGAACTAGGATGTTCTTAGCTCACTAAGTCTCTTTGTGAGCTTAACTCAAAAATCCATCCGATTGGCTTCAATTGACGTATTCAAACTGTTAAAATTGATCTAGTTCACGAGTGATAAGTTTACATGTCAAATTTATAAATTTTTAAACTAATATAATATAAAATCAAGCGGTCAAAAAATAATAAAAAATGAACACATTAAAATTAATTTATAAACCATATTTTTTTGACCGCTTGACTCTATACTAAATTAGTTCAAAAATTTATAAATTTGACATGTAAACGCATCACTCGTGAACTAGATCAATTTTAACAGTTTGAATGCATCGTTTGAAGTCAATTCAATAAGAGACTTGGTGGACTTAAAACAACCTAGTTCTACTCTAATTGTCGTTTCTTAGCGTTATTTCCTTGCATCGTGGCGAGAGGGAGTCGTGCAGACTGCAAAAAGCATAGCGTAAAGAAAACGTTGTCCAACGAGATTTTATGTGGCTGCTGAATAGGTGGAGCTATGGCACGATAAAAAAAAACGCATCAAATATGGAAAATTCTGTAATGAACCATATATCTGTTGCAGTTCTTTTCGTTTTAATTATTAAAAAAATGTTGCCAACTTTTCGCTCAGTGTCGAATCAAAAAAATTTAAGTAAGATGTCTGAAACACAAAATGCATTATATGGAAAAACATGTAATGTATGGTTTTAAAATTTGAATCCAAATTTCTATATCAAGTATAACTTTTTAATCACTAGATTATACTATATTCCGCCTCATTAAAAATTGTTTATGTCTTTTTAAAAATAAAAGGCCTAGTCAGAATAGTTGCTCCCTACTCCTTTCTTCTTTGTACTTATTGAAGTTTCAACTAGAGATTCAAATGGTCAAAAAAGGCTGCTCTGTCTGCAAACATGCGTAAATCTGCGAATAAATGTCTCCGTTCTTTCCTTTTTTATTTGCTTATAGTTTTCTTCTTTTTCTTCTTCTTTTTAGCTTTAAGCGAATGGGACAAATCACTTTGGCCTTTCGCGAGGGTTTGATACAAGGGATCAACGAAATTCTTTTAACTCTTTATTTTCTTCGCATCACATTCCGAAAACGGACGTAAATTACAAAAAAAATATTAAATTAATAGATAAGAAAAAATTTGGTTAACTTATCGAATAAAAATACGGGTTTCCGTACCCGTTGTCATATAAAATAGTCGATAAATATTTATTATATATGATAATTTATTACTCTTACATATAACTATATGCATTTTTATTATGATTAAATGATTTTATGCAATAATTTTTATAATTTTTATATACTACTTATGGCAAAATTGCTTTATATAACACTTTATATCAATCTATTACGCATGTAATTTATTTAACATATTTATTTGTTTGTTATATTTTAAAGTTAAATTATACATGTTATTGATTTATTTGATATTATAGGTCCGTTATTTGTAAGTCTTAATTGGCAAGAATGTAATACCTGCATGGTTAATATTTAACTAATAAGAACAGATTACGAACAAGACCAAGTTCTGTGAGCGAGGCTATGGTACTATGCATAGTGCGTGATTGTCCGTACTATGGATCAAAATTTTTATTTTTAAAGCTCAAATAATCAATTTGAACAGTTCAACATGTTCACTATATAAAAATGTACTTGTAGACCAAATTTACATTTTTTTATTATTTTTTTAGATAGATAGAAAATAACTTGGAGTAGAACTAGAGTGTTCTTAAGCTCACCAAGTCTCTTTGTGAGCTTAACTCAAAAAATCATCAAATTGGTTTCAAGTGACGCATCTAAATCATTGAAACCGATCTACTTCACGAGTGATGAGTTTACATGTCAAGTTTTAAATATTCGAACTAATTTAATATCAAGTTAAGCGGTCAAAAAATGATGAAAAATGAACACATTAAAATTAACTTATAAACCATCTATTTTTTACCGCTTGACTTTATACTAAATTAGTTCGAAAATTTATAAATTTGACATGTAAATGCATCACTCGTAAAGTAGATCGGTTTCAACGGTTTGGATGTATCGTTTGAAGCCGATTAAATAAGTTTTTGAATTAAGCTCACAAAGAGACTTGGTTTAATAAAACTTCTAAATCATTCAAAAAAGCAGTAATATTCTACCTATTCAAACAAATAGTAAATAAATTCTAAAAAATATAAAATTTAGTCTGCAGGTACATTTTCATATAGATATTGTGTTGAACTGTTCAGATTGACTATTTACGCCATGCCTCACTCAAATTTTCTATGGATAGATATACGAAAATATATCCAACTGGCTCATATATATCCCTGGAAACCCTAATTAATTTGATGCAATAAATAAAGAGAACGAAAGCAATGTAATTTAGTTGAACTGCCAAAATATTAATGCAAATCCGTGAAAACAACAACACTCTTGTCATAAATGGATAATCTCTAAGTTTAATTTATTAGTGGTATTAGTTAGGGTTTGGTACAGCGGTTCAGACTTGCCATTAACTTGACTCTTCCAATTTTCTCATTATGGAATAAAGTTTAAAAAAAGAAGAGCAGTAACGCAATCAAAGAATCTCTATAAACAGCAAGTTTGGAGTGGTTGGGATGCAACAGTGAAACCAGCCTAACATTACCTGCCCATTTATCGCAGTTAGCATTTCTGACATGATTGACAGGTCAAAATAAATATAACATATTTATTGAGGGAAACTTAAGTCGGAAAAAGGAAAAATTTCATGTATATCCTTAAAATAATCTCAAATTACATATTTCTCCTTATAAAATTCATGATATCATATTTATCCTTCTACTTCTAAAAATTGATAATTTCATCAAATTATTTGTTTTCCCAATTAAAACTCACTTTAAATTTATAAAATTCTCATTTTTCTTTTTTATTAAAAAAATAAAAAATACATAGCATGTGTAAGAGATATGTTCAGTTTTCTACAAGTTGGTTTGTGAGATCAAATGATTCATTTTCTTACTTGTAACAAATATGTCTAAATGTCATTGTTTATGCATCATAAGTAGAGAAATGAATCATTTGTCCTCACAAATCGTTAAATTAGAATATTTAACATTTTTCTTACACGCGCTATGCATTTTTTTACTAAACAGTAAAATTAAAGCATTTATAAATGTAAAATGAGCTTAACATAAAAGATACAATAAATTTAGTAAAATTGTTAGTTGTTGAAATTAAAAAGAAAAATTATGTAATTTCGAGACTTTTAGAGGGTATACATAAAATTCTAATTGAACAAAGACTCCCGTCTCTCATTAAGAAAATAAAAGCAGGTACCTCTCTTTCCCATGGAAATTTCTTACACGCCAAATGTTGATAAAAATATGTCGATATATAGATATGTAAAAATATGTCGATATATAGATATGATTTCGTCATTAGAAATAAAAAAATATACTTGTCATACATCCAAAAAATTTGAGATAGCGAAGGGATGCTACCGAAATTTTTAAAATACCCTCGAACCAAAAAAAAAATTGTTTTTAGAGAATTTCATATTTACCAGGATGCAATGACAAATGGCGGTCCCCAAGAATGGAGCCGTCATTTGTCGTTGCGGCCCCGTAAAAACCAAAAATTCAGCTTATTACGGTAAATTTTAATATATTGTTTAATAATTCTCAAAAATCGAAAGAACAATTAACAATTTGATATGTTAGAAAGAACATCAAACAAAATAGATAAAATATCTTATAATTCAGATGTACTAGAAGGACTCTGAAACATTTTTAGGCATGATTTTTTCCGGCTGTAAAAAAAATTAAACTATTTTTTGGTGTGTTACTGGAAAAAAAAATACTTTGGATCTGAATTATTGACCTAGAAGTGATTTTTGTTTAAAAAAAATTCTAGTAACACATCAAAAAATAGTTTAATATTTTTTACATCTGTGAATAAGCATGCCTGAAAATGTTTCGGAGTCCTAGTACATCTAAATTATAAGATATTTTATCTATTTTGTTTGATGTTTTTTCTAACATATTCAAATTATTAGTTATTTTTTCTATTTTTGAACATTATTAAACATATATATTAAAATTCACCGAAATAAACTGGATTTTTTTGTTTTTGCAGGACTGTAACGATAAATAGCGACTCTCGTTGCGGCCCTGATAAATAAGAAATTCTCCAGATTCAGTAATATTTTGTTCATTTGATACAACGATGTTCATAAAAAATATCATAGATGTCATACATCTATGACATTAACATTCATGAAAAATGTGACAAACTAAATTGTATGTCTATTCTTTATAATTTAGATGTACGTGATTCAAATTGGGTGTCGTTTGAGAACTGTTAATTCGTCGCCTATAAGTTTCATATTAGTAAATCATTACATATTCAGATTGCTTGGTAGTTGACCAGTATAAATAAAAATTGTGTTTGGTTGTCATGTCATTAGCTTATGGATAAGAATAATTAAATCATGATGCATCTATTATTTTGTATTGTAATCACTGATGATAAAATTACAGCAAAGCTAGCTTTTTTTTTTATTCTTACCAAGAGAGTTTGATAAGCATAACTTTAAAAATTAATTGGATTGACTTCAAATGACGAATTCAAACTGTTGAAACTCATCTACTTTACGAGTAATGTGTGTACATCAGTACATGTAAAATTTTCAAATTTTCAAATTCATATAGTACAAAGTCATGCGGTAAAAATAATAATGAAAAATTAATACATAAAATAACTTATAGAAAGTTCATATTTGTTACCGCCTGACTCTGTACTCAATGAATTCAAAAAATTTAAAATTTCGCATGTACATGCATCACTTGTGAGGTAGATGAATTTCAACGGTTTGAATTCGTTGTTTGAAGCCAATCCGATAGATTTTTGGAGTTGTGCTCACCAAACTAGGGGCAGAGCCAGACTTTCGAACAATTGGAGTCAAATATATATGGAGGTCAATTAAATAAAAATTTTGTACGAAGAATAGGGTTCAATTTTACAGTTTATTGAAATTTTACTCTAAATTATATAAAAAATCATACATAAATATAAAAAAAATTAAAAAATGGAGGTCAATTAACCTCCATACCTCCGCTCCTGCGCCAAACTCTTTCGGTGAGCACAATACACACTAGCTTTGCTTATAAAATTATACTAGATAATATCATTATCTAATTAATCATTTATAGTAACATTTGTGATTAGATTGAGATCAATTAACATATCATTCTGGTACTTCTTTTTTCGAGTTGAAGATAATGATGTTTACTTGTATGTAACATACTTTTGTAAGTGATGAGTAAAATGTATATAATATTGCTATATTTTTATATTTTAGGGCATTACGTACATGCTTTGATCTCTCTCTCTCTCTCTCTCTCTATATATATAGAGTGAGGCTACGGTACTGTGCATAGCACGATTTGGTTCGTGCTACGGCTTAATATTTGAATTTTCAAAATTCTAATGGTCGATCCGAACCGTTCAACATGAATATAAAATAAATATGTACTTGCAAATCAAATTTTACATTTTTGTCAAATTTTTTTACTATTTTTTTACATAGGTAGAAAATCACTTGATCTGGAAATTTTGAGCCATCCAAAAACAGTGATTTTCTACCTATCTAAAAAAATAGTAAAAAAATTCGAAAAATATAAAATTTGGTTTGCAAGTACATATTCATTTTATAATCATGTTGAACGGTTCGGATCGACCGTTTAGGGTTTAGGGTTTAGATTTGGTTAGATTACTTATTTTTTAGAGACACTGTGAAGAGTAAGATGTTGAAATCTAACACTAAAAAGTCGAATTTTTGTTTAAATTATTGGTTAAATTACTTATTTTGATGTATAATTAGCATATTTATACTAAAATATGCTAAATTACTTGACATTATGTTAAATTACGCTAAATTACGCTAAATTATGCTAATTTCGCTAATTATACTGAAATAGACAAAATTCTGCTAACATAATTTCAAGTAATTAAATTCACTAGCAGCATGCGACACTAAACTACGTTTTTATTAGGTACTAAGTTTTAACAATTTCACTAGTTAAGGTTGATCCAGTTGTTTTAATGTGATTCAGGTTTCATATCTTTTCTAATCATCAGCCGCATACGATATTGTCACTAGCCGCATACGGGTCGTTGTATGTCTATCGATGATAAAAAAATTTAACTCAACTTTTGAGGCACTAAACGATGTTTTTTTGTAATTCTGATTTCGTTGGCCCCTTAGGGATGACCTCGAGGGCGTCATTGCCCTCGAGGTCATCCCTAAGTTATGGCCGTTTAAAGTTTTTTTTTTTAAAACGATGCTTTCGTGCAAAAACACCGATGACGCACCGATGCTTTATGCACAACTTAACGGCGACAGAAGTGCATCGATGGTTCATTACAAAAATATCGGCGACGCACCGATATTTTTTTAGCACTACCCTGCTTAATTGCCAATACTAAGGCTAATAAAACATCGATGTTTCATTACAGAAACATCAGCAACGCACTGATGTTTTTTTAGCATTACCCTACTTAATTGCCAATGCTAAGGCTGATAAAACATCGATGTTTCATTGCAAAAACATCGATGATGCACTGTAATTTAGTGTAATTCAGCATAATTTAACATAATTTCAAGTAATTTACCGTATTTTAGTATAAATATGCTAATTATACATCAAAATAAGTAATCTAACCAATATTAAACTAAAAATTCAAATTTTTAGTGTTAGATTTCAGCATCTTGCTATTCATATTGTCTCTAAAAAAAATTAAGGGTACCGGCCATTTAATGGCCGGTAGGCAAATAAATAGGGTACCGGCCAGAAAATGGCCGATAGGGGTATTTTTATAAATACTCAGGGCATCTGGATATACTAATTAATTTCTATTAAACTTTGGATATTAATAAAAATATCGGTCACAGGACTAGGCACTTGCCTACCCCTACAAATTGAAATTTAATTATCCCCTATGTTGATTACTAATATTTGCCTACCCCTAATTTACTACATGCCTACCCTGTTTTAGTCCACAGAAACAACAGCAGCCCAACTCCTTTTGCGTTGTAATTTTCCTATAGCTGCAGCCCGTTTAGAAGAAGATCCAAACACGAAGTCCCGAACCCGTTTGTGTGCAAAGAGGGTGATTTGGAAAAAAAAATCGCAGGCGTGATACAGTTCAAAAGAGACGATTCCAGACGAGAAATGTGTCATCCGAAAAAGAAAAAAAATGCCGCTTAGGACGAAGGCGGCTCAGGCAGAGGCGGGAAGAGAGGCGCAACTGCACAGAGTTTCAGATGGAGGAGATCCGAACCCTAACTCTATTTGATTTATGTTTATAAATTGATTAAATTGAGTAAAACACTCCATGATTTCACCACTTTAGATGATTTTACAATCAGTCAGCTCAGAATTTCCATAAATTTTACCCCATATTTCAGAGGATTCAATTTTTATGCAACCCACCATATTAAATATCAGATTTAGTCATTTAATAGTATTGCAAGTCCAGGGACTATATTTGTCTTGTACCTAACTGTACCACAATATTGCACTTTAGTAATGTAGCAGATGCAGTTTCCGGTAAAATATATCAATCCTTTATGTATCTGTCTAAGCCCCAGCAGCATTTACCTTATTTGTTTTACATTCCAAATATGCTAATTTATCTCTCCGATAGTTTAGGTACAAAATTTGACTAAAAAAATAGAGAGAGCATATTTCTGCCTACCCTGACTCAAATTCTGGCTACGCCACTGACTGTACTAATGAAATCTGAATATATTTTTTTCAAACGAACAAACCCACAATGTAATACGGACAAAGGTTATTTTTTTAGCAATAAAGTTAGGATATAAAGCGAAAGTAATTCATAATTGCTACAGGAAGAAGACAACTTTCTTTGATCCATATCATGCCATGTCGACAGTTCTAATTACACCTCCAGGAGCATTAATTGATAGCCTTAGAAAGAAGCTTTTGGCTTGTTAGGCAACACAGCTAATTAATTAATTTTTTAATTAATGGTTCTCGTAATTATCCTTAATTGATTTCAAGGTTTTAATTAACCTAATGTATTAAGGGCGATTTAATCTTTACATATTTTTTTATACTGAATCTCATTATTACTTCTGCATCCTCAGAGTAACCATTATAATGTTCGAATAAAATATTTTTTTAAACGCAAAATTAATTAATTAAACAATAAGCAACTTAATATTTTTCTTTTGCTATGATTCTCAGTATCCTTTTTGTAACGGACTTATTGAAAATGCCATCTTAATATTATTTGAAAAAGTCGTACTGTTAACTCTCTAATAAGGTGTGGTTTATCATGTTTTGAGAAGTAAAGCTCGTGTTTTACTTCTCGAGTTCTTGTTCGTATTTTGTAAATTTCAAGTCTAATGAGTCAATTTGAACTATTTAATATGATTTTCATATTAAAATGTACTTGGTGACTAAATTTTACATATTTTGAAAAAAAAAAATTACTCTTTTTTTTAAACTTTTTTAAAATCACTGTTTTTTTATAATCCATAATTTTTTAAAATTTTGAAAGAATATTAGTAAAAAAACTTTGAAAAAAATATAAAATTTGGTCTCCAATTATATTTTAATATAAAAATCATGTTGAAAGATTCAAATTAATTATTTGAAACTTTAAAAATAAAGATACAAGTAGAAATTAAAACATTTTTACTTCTCAAAACACTCCAGCACACCTCCAATAATGATAATATTGTAATCATACGTAAGAGTAGAGGATCTTAAATCCCTAATTGTGAGGCAATTAGCACGCATCTTTTGTTTTGTTGTTAGAAGAGAACGGAGTAGGTCTGATGCCCATCGGACTTACTTTAGGTCCAACGAGCATGATGACCGTCCGATCTAATTTAAAATTTGTGCGCACGAAAATTGAAACAGACACGCACAAAATTAAAGCATTATGCACAATCTTAAAGCAAATCGACGGTGATTAAACCTATCGAACCAAAGTAGGTCCGATGCCCATCAGACCTACTCTCAGGTGTTGTTAGAAACCATAGAAATTGGGCACATTACATATGACCAACATGCTGATGCAATAAACCCTAGTCCCCTACCAAGCAAGTTGCACATTTAGACCTTTCTTGTTTCTATCCTTCTTATCTTTGCATCTGAATTATTCTGGCAGTGTGAAAGGCATCATATGCCTTGGCGACTTTTTCTTCCCCCTCTTTAATTACTTCCCTTCTCTTTCACTCATCCAATCAATTCATATCTCAATTCACGATCTCTTCCTTTATTTATTTATTTCATTTTTTTATCTATCCTTTTGCCAATTGCAGCTGAGTTCACTTCAGTCCCTCTAACATTCATTAAATTAACCCATCTTACTATTTGTTCAAAAAGGAAAAACAAAAGTAAAAGCTGATGTTTCTTTAGGTGGAAGCAAGAATATGATCAAATAGAAAACGGAGTAGATTCAATGTCATCCAACCTACTTTTGAGTTGAATGAGTTCCATGACCGTCCGATCCGCTTTAAGATTTGTATGCACGCAAATCAAAGCAAATGTGTTCAAATTTTAAAGCAAAATGCACGAATCTTAAAACAGATCAGACGATGAAGGTTTGATGTGCGACGATGATTAAATCAATCAAACTAAAGTAGGTTTGATGCACAACAAACCTACTCTCAAGTCGATCAAATAATAGAAGATACTCGAATTTTACTTGTTGGTTGGGTTGGGTTGGGTTGGGTTTTAACAATAATGGGAAAGGGGCGGTTGAGGGTATTAGACCAAATTCAGTTGGAGATCACAGCCGTTCGATCCGCTTAAAAATTTGTCTAATTTATTTTGACTTATGGGACAAATTTTAAAACAAATCATCTGTACGAACTCTTGAAGTAAAATAAACAGTTCTGACCGGATACCGATATTGAACCGAGTTTTTGTTTGATTTGATGTCATTGAACCGTTCCGGTTCAAATAATAACAGCAAATTAAGTCGGAAGGTGGGGGGATGAGAAATGGCTGGTTCCATTTCACATAAGAGGTCCTTTTCTAAGATGCCATTCCAGATGTGCCTCTTATGATCTTATCTTTTCTTTCTTTTTTCTCCCCCCTTGAAAAAAATATTAATTACAGTAGGAATTTGCTAATACATCAAACATCACCATCCCTGTTGCCAAATAGTTCAAAACGGATTGAGACAAAGATTTGTTCACATGTCAGACGATCCTTGAATTGACAGGTTGGATCTAACCTTGTAGTAAGCGATCAATATTATCTTTAACTAATTTAAACTTTGTTTCAATGATGTTCATTTAATTTAATTTTTCATGGGTTTTGGTATTGATTTGAGAGTTGGTCCGATGGGTATTGAACCTACTCTGATTTAATGGGTTTAATTACCGTCAATTTACTTTTTCGTGCGGAACACTTTAAACTAAATGCGTGTCTATTTCAATTTTCGTGTGAACAAATTTTGAATTAGATCGGACAGTCATCATGCTCATTGAACCTAAAAGTAGATCAGATGGGCACCGGACCTACTCCATTCTCTTTGGTATTATATGAGCAGAGTTGGAACTATTATTGATGTAACTATTAAAATACAACTATATAAATGGGTGATGATACAAATCAAACATTAACATCAATTTGTTGCATTCTTTTAAGATCAGCAATTAATGTGATATTTTAAGCTTGATTTTTCAATTAGGAGGCACTTCTTATTGAGTTTCATTCAAGCATACATCTAAACAAAACAAACACAACTACAAAAATAAAAAACATAAAAAACATAAACACTCGACACTAATACACGCTTTTTACACAACAAAAACAAATACACTAATAGAACAGCATAAACATAATTACAGACCTGAATAGATATTACAGTTTTAACCCTCCCTGCAGTTTGCTGAGACAAAAATTACCAGCAAAACTAGCAGCACTAACACTACTACCTTGCTAAACATCTAGACACCAAATTAACATAAAACTTAACCTAAACTGAAAAATAAAAAACACTCAACAGCTGCTGAAGAAATGTCTAAAATCCCATTTGCTTCAGTCAGTGGAGCCCCAAATGAAAAATTAATACCCATAATAAATAAACTAAAATAGACCAAATACTGTACTGGTAACAATTGACTATTAAGATAATATTGCATCCCAATCGATCTCATAAGACGGGTACTTGCGCAGATGGAAGTTCTCGTTCTCATCCCAAGGCGCCTCGGTGAAATCCAGCTGTTGAATCTCCGACAGAGGCGACGAATTGCCAGATGACACATCACCCTCGGATGACACATCACCTGATGCCTCCTCTGACTTGGTGTTCTCCTCTTCAGTACTCTTCACCTCTGTTATCACCTCAGATTTACTCTGTTTGCTGTTACCGGTGGTGGCGAGAGTCTGACAGATAGCTTGGAGCTTGGCATCAACAGAGGAATGCAGTGGGCCCGCCAGATGGGACCCGTTATGGCGAAGGTTGGGGAAGTTAAGTCTTGCAAAGTCGCCACGCAAGCGGAAGGCAGCCTTGTCATAGGCCAAAGCCGCCTCCTCAGCAGTGTCGAAAGTGCCGAGCCATAATCGGGTTCGGTTCTTAGGCAAGCGGATCTCAGCAACCCACTTACCCCAGTGGCGCTGGCGCACACCGCGGTAGAGTTTGTTGGGTTTTGAGGCCGCAGGCGGCGACCCAGAGGTCTTCATGGGTTGAGCCCGTGGGCCGAGGTACGACGGGTGCCGGGTGGATGATGGGAGGGGTGTTTGGATCTGTTGCTGGTTTTGGAAGTGGAGTTGGGTTTGGATTTGTTGGATTTGAGCCTGACTGAGGTGGTTAAGCCCAATAGGGGAGAAGGAGTCGCAGAGGGGAGCTTGAGATTGGGAGGGGTAGAAAGGGGGAGGGTAAGAGAAGGAGGTGAAAGAGGGAAGGGGGGAGGGGGAGGAGGTGTAAGAGGTGAAAGAGGTGGTGTCAGGGGCGGGGAGGGGAGAGAGAGGAGAGGGGTAAGGGGAGGGATAAGAGGAGAAGGGGCTTGAACCGCTTCTAATAAAAGGTTCAAGTGCTGCCATTAACTCCTCGTTGTAAGAAGATTCAGGAGAGGAGGAAGAGGAAGAAGAAGAGATTGGCGTGCTATTATACAAGTCTATAGCTGCTGCCATTTTTTAGATTTAAAAGAGGAAAGAAGAATAATTTTTTTTTTCTTTATCTTTTTTGGGAATAAAAAGAGTTGATTTTGAAAAAGGAAAAATAATAAATTTGCCTGATTCTTACCAAAATCAAAGAACAGGCGGTGTTAAAAGAGGTTTTAATTAAAAGAAGCCTCTTTGAATTGAGAAAAGATTAAAAAAAAAGAGCAATCAATAACAACCACAGGGGTGTGGAAAAGAAACCTCCTGGATGCAATCTGAGTGAAAATAACTAGTGAATATAAAAACCAAAAACCCAGAAGAAAAAGGCTCTGGATCTCTGATCTGAAATCTCTGGCTCCTAACAAAAAAGTTGTTCAAAATCCTAAAATCAGATTTGTTCTAACGACCGAAAGAGTCAAAGATTACAGAGAGAAATTCAGATTTAGAAAGAAATCGGAGAAATTTGTGAGAGATTGGAGAAAATCGAACCTCTAGGCTGCTGTAGATTCGTCTTCTTGAAAGGGGATCGCTCAACCTCACTTTTAGGTGGATGGGTGATTAATGGCTTTTACTTTTTGGGTGGAGCTGCAAGCGTCTCTCGGTGAGGAAGAAAGGGTCTAGTGGAGAGTTTATATAGCCGCCTGATCTTGTTTTTTTTTTATTTTTTTTTATTTTAGCTTTCTACTCGATAACTCGAGTCGATCGTAATCTGGTGAAGTGGGTAATATAGATTAATTGCCTTAATTAGCGACTTAATATTCACGCAACGCCGCTTTCATGCTCCCGTCATCAGGCACGCCAAACTATGTACACTGCTCCAATTGGAACGCGCCATGTGTCGGGGTCCAGCACAGGCTGGCGTCAGTGGAGGGGTACGTGTAAGCTTTTCATTGGGTTTGCGATTAGTTGATTACCGGTTGTTAAGCCTTTCATTAATATTTATAATCATATAATTCAATTCAATTTAGCAAAAAAAATTCGAAATATGTTAAGGATTCCATAAGTGATGGGTAACATATCCTGAATTGTTTCAAACTTATATATGTTAGTGTGTTCAAACAAGTTAAATTATAATCAGTCGTATAAATTAAGTTTATTTAAGCCAATATTTTTACTATGTGCATTTATTCTACAAAACTAAATTATAATCTCTCAAGCTGTAGATATATTTTATTATATCCGAATCCATTAACGACCCTACCACTTGTGCCTAGTGTTTAGGTTGGTTGACGGCTTGGCGGCTCGTTATGTGGCTTGGCTTGTGATCGGCTCCACTTTGATCTTTTTAAATGGTGTTTTTGTACAGCTCCTTCACAATTTGACAATTTAACTGATGAAAGATAAGATTTTTTATTTTATTAAATTTAAAAAATAATATTTGGTTCCGTCAACATTTAAAAAAAAATATCGATGACCAAAATTTAAAAACTGGGGATACCAACTTGCCAAGCTTTTATGTTGAATTGTTGATTGCAATATAAAATCATAATTTTCATCTTCATCTCACTAATCGCCCTCAAGCTACATTAAAAATTAATATACATGGATACTTCTTAGATAAATTGCGTACTAAGTCTCATACAATTTATGAATTGTTTGGTCAGGAAAAAAAAAATGACACTAATTTAACGCACTATGTATGTAATCAAACAAAATGTACGTACAATGTTAGTTTTTTTTAATGAGATGTGTATTCATAACTATTACATATATTTGTTGGCACATAATTATGGAAGTTATGTGCGAGGATAGTTATCAACGTTTTTTTCATTTTTCCATATTCATACCATATTATTTTTGTATTACTTTCCCCTTTTTCTGAGGATGAAAATAGCATATTATTCATAAAGATCATGTTCAATAAAAACAATTTTCTATATTTGATTTTCTTATTAATTACATAATTTTATATCTTGAAAGTTCTACGTTACTCTAATTCAATTATTGTCATAAAAAATGCATCAATCATGCCCATCATAAGCACAAATAATTGTACTACAAATAAGTTGTGATATGGACAAGTCATAAACAATTGTTGTTAAAGGTCATTATCTAAAAAGATTGGGCATGAATGTTTCTGGTTCAAATTGAACAAATAAATAGAATGCCATACAAAACACGACAAATTAAGAAAGATGGTTCTGAAATATGAGAATGTATTTATTTCACCAACTTAAAACATATTTTGTCTCACTTACGTGCATTAAATGTTTATCGTATTAACATTTTTACAATCTAGATATTATTTATATGCTATTATAAGTGTTAATTCATCCTTTTTACATGTTATAGTTATTAATACAAAAAATATTGTATGTGTTTTTTGTTTAGCACGGTTGCATTTAGGTCTTAGGGGTATATTTATAAAGAAAAAACAAGAATTCTCGTTGCTTAAATGAAGGTAATATAATAGCTTATAATTAAATCGTCTCTTTTATTATATGTTGCGTCAGTTGTTACATGTCCAATTTCAACACAAGCCATTCTAAATTGAAGAATTACAATTGTAAATCTGTAGCGACTAAAATTTATTCTTTTATCTCTAATTAATAGGGAGAGAAAAGTCCTACTAGTAAAAGTAAAGGGAGTTACAAAAACAAAAGTGATAGAAAGAAATACAAGATATCAATGTTACATGAATACAATATGTCTGATTTTATAAAGCAAGTGATATAAGAAAAAACAGTACCAATAGCATCAATTATAAAAATTTTGAATCTTAATTTGATATTCAATTTAAAAATATTGAAAAATAATAATAATGTAATTTCTTTGTTCACGTCTCCCTTGAAATAAAATAAAATTTCAAGACACATTACACATACATGCAAAAAAAATATCATAGAGGTCTAAATGACTATATTTTTAAGGTTTCGTAATAAGAAATATAAAATGATCTTCTTTACTTGAGTTTCAGATTATATAAAAAGAAAAAGAAAATGTTGAAAGCATAATATAGGATTTTAAATCACTCTTCATTCAAATTTAAATATGATCCATAATCGAATCACTAACATTTTAAAGGGGATACATAAATAAGGACGGGTGATAGGTAATGAAAAGAGGCCAAGTACTTTGTATAAATTGAAAATTTTGTAATATTATATATCGTATTTTGTGATTTTTGTATGTATCGATACTTAAAGTCTCTTCTATAAAATGAAATTATATCACACATGATTTTTTAGTTGTTCAATCTTGATTTTCTAATTCTGCCCCTATAGAGAAACTTCTTAATTTACAAAAAAATAGAGGGTTGAAGTCAAAATATGCCTCCCATATATACTTAACCCCCAACTGGTGGCTATAAGCTAGTCATCATAATAAAATGGCTCAACTGCTCAAGCCAAGTAGCCAACCAATATTTAATTATTTATGGAGACAAGGCCAAGGCCACATTCCGAGCTCATCCGTAGGAAGATTAATTAATAATTTTGTTAAAATGCTCCAATTTGAAACTAATTTACTTTTTATAAACAACGAGAAGAGAACAAAGGGCACCTAAAATTGTAATCGTAAGATGATACCAACTGGGCAACTGGTGGCACTAATGGCGCATTCGTGTCAACTATTGCTCCGTCCCTTCTTCCCTCAAACAAAAGACAAAATTCATCATGTCATCAACCTAATATTTCAATATCGCTTTCTTTCATTATTATTTCCAACTTGTGCCTAATGAATTTGTCTCGTATTTTGAGTTACTACATGAACAAACCGGATTAAACAAAAACAACATTGTTAATATACCCCAAATATACCGTATGAACACCTTTTTAATTCTTGTAAACCATATATTATTCATTTTATTATGAAATCCTACGGTAATATACTTTTCTTGCATGAATGTAACTATTGTATTTGATTTTCTTTCGTGATAAAAATGTTTAATTACAATTTTGGAAATTTATTGTTCAAATTTTCTACAAGTCAAGAAAGTAGGAGGAAAAAAGAGGAAACAATTGCGGCGCATGGGATTACCTTCCTTTCCTTCGATTCTACGCAAATTTAAATGCCAAGTCTCTTTCTCTCCTCCTTTCCAAAAATTTCTACGCATTAAATTAATAAATAAAATATTTGATCTGATTCTCTGCTTCTCTCCTCCCTCAGTTGAGTTCTCCCCTTAACCCAACTCTTTAACCCAACCTACTAACCCTAGTTGGTTTCTTTATGTTTGTCTCTTTGATTCAATTTAATTCAGTTCACTCTTTATTACTGCGACTGTGTTGACCGTTATTTCAGTTACTGCATTAAATGAACCTTTAATTGCGCACACAGGTTGGTTGCAAATACCAATGTGACACCTTGTTGATGCGGTGTGTACTATATTGTGTGGCATTGGTGTAGCGTGTCATAATTGCTTCGTGGTTCAACCATTTTACAAATTTTTGTTCTTCCCTAATCATGTAACAGAGGCAATTAATTACTGATCAAGTAATGCTGACAATTAATTTATTATGTTCGCCATACACTATTATTATATTATATTATGATATTTATTCTATCACTACCACCTATCTATAATTTATGATATAATGTAGATCTATTAGTCAATGTTGCTGCAGTGATCATCAAGATGAATTATTGATCTGTTTGACTTTAAAATTGTAATTTAAATTCAAGAACATGTATTAAGTTGAAATATATTTAACAACAATATAAAAGCCATTATCAATAATATCTTCAAATAATTGATGTTCAATGTGGAGAGAAAATACTACATATCTATAATGTTTCTTAAATTATCGGCATAACCCAACAACAACAATCGGACTTTTAGTTCCAAACAAGTAGAGATATGCAATTTTTTATGATTGCATAATGCAGCAAAAATAAATAAATCAATGAACATGTAAATGCAATACAACTTGCTCACTATTTTTCACCGAGGTGTTTAATATTAAAATTATTATTATCATCATGATCATCATTACTGAGTCCACTAAAATTAATTTTATCCTTTCATCACTGATTGGATATATATTAGTCTCCATTGTTTACATTTTCAAGCAAAAGTCAGCGTAGTATATAACATAGGGAGAGAATAAACAATAATATAAGGGGGATTAGGATAGAAAGCGGGTTAAGTAAATGGACAATGGAGACTGACCCGGGTAACTTTTTAACTCGAGGTCATAAGGCAGAGCCTATCACACCAACCATGGTTGATGGTTCCCACTTCTCAGCCGTAATGGTCAAAAGCTGATGGGACCGACCCTCTTTGCTCAAGTGCTGCACTGCTGCCTCCCTTCCACTCAAAGTGACTGGCTTTCTCGACCTAAATTGCCTCCAGTCCAAACAAAGAACGGGAGAATCCAATTTCTGTTGGAACAAAGACGCAATGGCCAAAAATGCACAATGATGAGAAAAGCCAAATACTTTTCCAATTAAAGTGGTGTGCTATTATGGTATCATGAAGATTTCATACAAAATTTTAATATTATAAGAATATTTACGATTTTTATAAATAAAGTATCTTGACGCAATTAAAAATATTTAAGATTTTTATAAAAATATGAAGTGGTGTGCTACTATTGATATTATAAAAATTTCCATACAACAATTCTATTTTTTTTTTAAACATTAAGATTTTTTTTTCTTAAAATATTTACATGATAAAAGTATAAAAATTAGATTTAAAAAATATATATAAAAGTTGGTACGATGATCTCTACAATAAATAAGTGTGCAATTTTGACTTAATTATACTTAATTATACTTAAATAAGTGTGCAATTTTCACTATTTTGACTTAATTATACTTAATTATTTTGAAACACCGATAAAGAAGAGAATCGTAGAGTAGCATGTAAGGAGAGATCTCCATTTTCTCATACAATGGAGAGGAATTGATCTCAGAACCTGTAGCCAGTGACCACAGACCACAGCCGACGGGTGCGCGTCCAGTCTCAGTTCTCACGTGCCATGCTCGTGGCTCTCTATTCGAGTCAAGAGAAGCAATAATATCCGTCGGTCAAACTATAAACGGCCAGGATCTGAGTATCTGACTTTGGGGATCTGAGAGAGCACGCAAACCGCGTGAGATATTATATAAGAAGGTGAAGTGTACTCAGAAACGCGTTAGACTGCAGATACATTTCAGATTTCAGAAAGTGCACATGGAAGCTGTCTCACCTTCTTTGTAAACATCACTATCTCCACATAAAGCTTTTACGCACTCTTACTTAGTATCCTACGTGGTTTGCTCTGCGCTGTATTTCGTCGATAACACGGTAGATATTTCCGAAATCACATTGCAAAGATTAAAGTCGCTAATTTAGAAAGACTTGTCAATACCTACATAGAATCATCGTTTCCAAAATATATTCTGAGGTGGCTGTATATGAGTATTTGGTACATTAGCGTATAAAAAGTTGGTGGCGTAGAAAATTTACCGACGGGGAATTGAAATAGAAATTCAGTGGGGTAAGCGTGAAGGAAGGAAAACGATAGATGGTGTTTGGACTGGATCCGGCAAATGGGTGCATTGAATGTACTTGTAGCAAACGAAACATGTGCACTGACTCGAAAAACTAAAAGCTGTGCGGGCTTTGTTTTGCGGTTGGAGTACATTGATCGTGCTGCCTTTAATCCCGTGTCACGAGCGCTAATTGGCTTCTAACAGCCCCTTGGTTTGTTCTACCTTGTTTACTTTTGTTAACCTTACAGCATCTTCATTCCAGTAAATATTTAGTAATTAATTTGAATCACGTCACTGACGTTAGCAATTGAAGAAATTTCATTCTAGACATTTAATTGGAGTTGCTTTTAAAGCAAACTTGTTAATTAAAAAACTGTGATACATTCCAGCAATTATATTAGCAATTAACACATCAGATTAGTAATTTAAAAGAAATCACTGTTGTAGAATGTAGATGCTCTAAAGAATTGCCTTTAAAACAAACTTGCTTTTAGTACAGAATCCACTGGCACAATGCACAAACAAATACTTGCGAGTTATTTGGATTTCTTTTTCTTGCTCGAGTCCAAAAATATTAATCACATTATGCCTGATATTAAATGTATTTGTTTAAGATGAACTGAAAATTAAAAAATTTGCATGCTTACAGTTCATTTTGAAATTGTTGAACAAAATCAAATAAATTATGCTAAACTGTATGCATTCAATTAAAATTGCTGAACAAAATAAATACAATTTAATCAAATTTATAAATCAAGTTATTAGTGTTATTTTTTTTAGAAATCATAAATGACTGTTTCATTTAAAACAATAATTCGAACTGTCTTGAACTATCAAACATATAATAACTCATCAAATTGCACAACTGTCTGAACAATATAATACACACTTTTCAAAAGTTATTCTTTCTTATTTTGATTTCGAGGACGAATCTTTTTAAGGGGAGAAGAACGTAACATTACGTAAAAATATAGATGTCATATTAATAATTGAATAAATATACAAAAAGCAAACAGGTTATTTGAAGAATATAGATTATTTTTCCGTTGAAATCTTAGTTAGAAAAACTACAAAATTTATTAGTATTTGTAATATTTGAAAATTTGTGGGCTAAACTGCAAATTCTTAATAGCTAATTAATTCAATTTCAGTTTTTATCTTTGATAATCGTCATTGGCGCCAGTAATTAAGACCAATAACAACTTGAATTTAATTGGTCACCTTTTCGAATTTTATTCAAGAACCGTTTCAAATTAACTTTTATATTCTCTGTCGTTTTACAAATGAATATAGACTCTAATTCTTTCTCTCTCTAAATCTCATTATGAGTTATAATCAATTTATCTCCCTGCCACATCTCTCTCTGTGTTTTTTTCTTTTTTTTTTTGAAAAACTGGTAGTAGCTATCACACACAATTACAACATGTTTTCAAGAGACAAAAACAGCAACTATAAATTACAATAAAAAAAAAATTGCCGCGCTTCTCAACAGAGCTTCATCCGTATATTGGCTTCTCTCCTAGCATGCTGTGCTATCCATCTTGGCTCTAGCAGCTTATGCATGATTCAAATGTCAATAAATGAGAAAAGTTGATATTTGAGGAGTTTTATGGCAAAATTATAAAGGAAATGATATTGGAGAAAATTGAGGATTTTTTTTCTAAAGTCTAATATCTGATGCAAGCATGAATAGTAAATGAAATTATATTTATTGTACTAGATTGATGTTGGTGGGAATATAGTTGATAGTTGATACCCAAACCGAAATTGGTATCCTCATGTATCAGTTCAATAACAGTACAGTACCTTAAAGACACATTTTTTTAAGGATTATAAAGTATACAAGTATTCTACGAGTATTGAAAGGTATTTTGGGTGTAAATTTGTATATATAATGTCTTGCATAGAACTAGATATGTATATTAACTGTTCAATTTAATGCATATTTGGTTCAAACATGAATTTAAGTATTAAATGTTGGTTTTATGAATATGTTTATATCAAAGATATGTTTCTTCTTCTTTTTGGTATTAAGAAATATTATTGGATGGAAAAATATAGTCAAGGTTTTTGAACGTCAATATCAATTGGTATACTGATGATATATGTTGTTATTGGTATGAGTCTGATAAGGTTGGTAATTCCTTATAAATCTCTATGCCCTTGAGGTTATACCTATCTAAGCTATTGACCATTACCTTCAGTTCTGATCATCTTATAGTTTGTATTAACAATACCCACTTTGGCATGAATAGGAATGGCATGAAATTACCACAATTGCACTATAATTATGTCTTAACACAACTCTGTTCAGTGCATTTGTTGAGCAAAATTGTTCAAATTGAAGTGAACTTGATGTAAACTACATATGAACAAAATTACATCAAGTTATTATTTATTAACTACATGTATCAAAAATTCATTTTACTCACCTGTTGCAACTTATAGGAAGATGTTACTGAATGGAGGGCCGATGAGGTAAATGCTGACAAGGACGAGAGCGCTTTGTATATTACTGCTGTTGGGAGATCAAACCGTGGCAGGATACGAGGCTTTGGAAGCGTGCTTGATCCTAAGCTGCCAACAACAACCACACGAGCCAGGGCAACCCATGCATCATCTTCTGTTCCTGGGGTGACACAACATGGGTCGCAGAAAACTTACACTCATGAAGAAATGAACGCAATCTACGTCTTAATGAGGAGCGAGAAGAGAGGAAAAGAATGCAAGTAGAAAATAATGTCATGTTCATGCAACTGTTTGCAATGATGGGGGTGCAAAGGCCTAACTTACAGGTACGAAATGGTATTATTTTCAATATCAACACATGATTCGGGAATTTTTACAAACTTTATAACATCATGGTTATAAAGTAATTGCGGGTATATTACTGAAATTATACATAGCCTACCAATCAAAATTCATGTGTTAATGTATTGTATGAAAATATATCATTTACTGTTAATTTCTGAATTTTTATATTTATATGTCACTTGATTATACATAGTCTACCAATCAAGATTCATGTGTCACTTGAAATTATACATACCTGAAACTATACATAGCCTTCCAATTAAGATTCATGTGTCACTTGATTTACTGTGGATTTCTGATTGCTAAATTTTCATTCAAATTGATTCATGTTTAACTTAGACTCAAGGTTACAGTCATGAACCTCTACATGTTGGTGTAATGGGGAATATCACTAATTTGCATGTAAAATTGTTAACTTAAATACTAGATGATGTTAATATTACTCACTAACCAGATGTTGAAATGTCCATATTCTAACATAATTCTCCAATGTTTAATGCATAGGATCAAGGTACCACAACTATACCTCAAACTCTGGAAGGAGCTTCACGAATGCCCATGGCCATCTCTCAGGTATCATATCAATAGTTGGAACCTTATTTTTTTTGGTAACATATGTTGTATTATGAAAGTCTTTTATTTCTGGCTTTTTAGGTATCATACTTAAAAAAACAAATGTAGCTGACCTAATTTAGCTTGTATTTAGTGATCTCTAATCCAAGGATTATCCTTCCTCTATAAGGCAGCCCAGCTGTTTTTGTTCAGTGGTTGTGCTGAACCATTATCAATACTAACTTTTATTTCTATTATTGATGTGCTGCTACCTGTGCTGTTCTTATTGCTGTGCTAGTACCCGGTGTTGGTACAATACAAATAATACTAACTTCTATTCTATGTTAATGTGGTATATGTAGGGTCTAGGTGCTGACTTTATACAATCAGATGGGAGAGGCATTTTCCAAGCACTCCTCAATGGGCAATCTGGACAAGAGGTGGCAACATGTCAAGCCACAATCAACCAATGGTTCAGAGGAGAAAACCAGATCAACCTCGACAATCAGCCCTTCTAGTGTGGGGTTTTGTCAACTTTCATCACAGAAAAAATGTATGTTGCAGCTACAAATAGTAGGCTCTTTTTGTAAATTTTTGGTGATAGGCCGTGCTTATATTTTGTGTATACAAAAACAAAAGGGTCGTGGTCTTTTTGGTCTTATGTTACAATGCTTGCTTGAAATTAAAATGTTGGTTCATGATAATTAAAATGTTACTCTCCATGTTTTATTCATGGGAAATGAAAAAGATTTCATGCTTGCCACACGTTTATTGTATTGTTTTTATCATGTTTCAATGAAAAATGAAAAAGATTTCTTGCTTGACACTGGGTTGGTACTAAATTAGTACCAGGAGGATTATAGAAATTTGGCACGATAATATATTGCTGGAATGTCAATTATATTCATCGGAATATCATTACAAATATGGGGTAATACACTGCATGCAATAGGTCCAAATGATATCCTTGCAAATAATCTGGTGGGACCCACCAGCATTAACCATGCAAATAACCTGGTGGGGCCCACCTTCATTACCCATGCAAATAAACAGGGGGCCCCACCTTCTCTATTCATGCAATTACTCCCTTCACTTGCCTTGCAATAACCCGTGTGGGACCCACGTTCTCTATCCTTACAAATACTCAGTTATCTGTCCTTGCAAATACTAAGGTGGGGCCCACGCTCTTTATCCTTGCAAATACTCAAATGGGGCCCACGCTCTCTATCCTTGCAAATACTTCCTGTATGCGCCAATTCTCAGACTTGTTGCATGCGTACTTGTTACATGAGCAAGCTCATGCAACAAGATTGGAAAAAGTTATTACATGCGTAGCCCATGTAACAAGTCTGAAATTGAGTATTTGCATCGAGGCTTGTACCATGGGTAGGGGTGTTCATCGGGGCCGGTTTATTTGGTTTTTAACCGAACCGAAATAATTCGGTTCAAATGGTTCGGTTTTTCGGTTTATTTGGTTCGGTTCGGTTTAAATGTTATTACTGTTCGGTTATTACTGTTTGGTTCGGTTTATAATTACAGAGAACCGTAATAACCAAACCGACCGACTAAATAATAGTTTAGATCTGAACCGTCCGAACTCCGAAGCCTATACTCTTCTCTACTTCGCGACTTCTCCCAGAGCCCCAAGCCCTCAAGTCCCGAACTTCCCCAAATTTCAAAATCCAAATCGCTGGCTCAATCTCTCCCCCTCTTCGCTGAATCTAGGGTTCGGTGACTTCGGTCAATCTCTGATCTCTCCCCCTCTTCGCGCCTAATCGCTTCTTCGCGCCTAATCGCTGGTCATACCTGCTCCTGTCGCTTCACTCTTGATCCATCAAATCGTCGAAATCCAGCCGCACGATGTTGCGCTTGATAGCAATAGCACAGGTACGAATCCCCCACTGCCAACTACTCTCTCTATGGTAAAATTAGCAAGTAGCAACTACTCTCTGTCTCTCTCAATCGGAGTCCGAGTTTCATCACTTTCTCATCCCTCAGTTTCTCATCTCCTGTGCTGCGATTTTGCGTAGAATAACAGTGGCGAATGGCGATTAATCAAAAATCTCTACACAAATACTTGACCGGTTGACCCCCAGTCCCCACTGCCAATACTACTCCGAGTCTCTAACTCTCTCTGTAAATTTTTTTTTCTCATCCGAGAGAGAGATTGTTGTAAAATTAATTAAGGTATACATGTACAGAGAGAGATTGTTGTAAATTTTTTTCCCATCCTTACTACTCTCGTTCTCATCTTGTTCAGCCATCTATGAAAAAGAAATTAACATCTCCCTAAACCCTAGACCGTCAGAGTTTAGTATTTTAATTTGGATATTCAGTTAATCAGTTTCATACTAAAAAATCTGAAAGCAAATACTATTTTCTCACTTTTTGTTTCTATGTCAGGATCAGAAGTTCAGAACTACAATTACAAAGGAAGAAGGAGAAGGAGACATTGTGCAATGTGCTCATACTAGCTTTACTAATATTATTGAACTGAGGTACTGGTTTTAGAGCCTAATTAACATCATGAGGTCTCATTTTTAGCTTCTCAAATAAGATATGAATGTTTTCTTAGGGGCTCTTTTGCACCTTTTTATAATTTAGAGGATTTCTTTTAAATCTTTATCTTATTTTGTCTCACTTTAATTTTTTTCGTGTTATAAGCATCTGTCTGACAGGAGGGAAAGAAGTACACAATGCAGTAATAAGTAGCATACAAGATCTGGCCAAAGTTTTTTCTAACTACAAAGAAGAAGTCTTGGTATAATTCTCTTTCATTTTATTTGCTTCTGTCTTTTGAAAATTTTGTCTGCCATCTGCTCAAGCCTGTTTGTATATTCTGGTTCAATCCCGATTCAATTTGCAGGTGAAGGGTGAAGAACTACTACAGTTTGCTCAAGGTGCTATTTCTGGGTTGAAATTGAGTGCTGACGTGGTCAGGTTGGTAATTGCTTTATAGTACTAACTAGTCAAATTTTTTTTTTTCCAATTATTTTTCTGGTGGCTTCTTGTTGATTTTAAATGTTTAATAGCAAAGAAACTCAAAAGAAAAGGAGCTTATAAGTATTGCCCAGAACTGGTTTGTTATGTGCCAATTAGGTTATATTTTTCTGGTGGCTTTATAGTACTACATGATCCTCTCTTTATATAAAATTTGGATACACATTACATGAAGAATGAAAGGTATAACTGGAATTGCCCTTCCTATTTTCTTCTCAAGTAGTGAAGGAACCATTTAGCATTTGGTTAGCAATTATGAAAGAGAACTGCCTGCATTTGACTGGAAAAATCTACAATCTTCATTTCCTGAGAAAGATTTAAAAAGGTGGTATTTATGGCTGGACAGAAAGAAATTTGTTTTCTGTACATTAACATTTCTTTAAATTTGTTTGTTGTTCAATTGACCTGATTTAAAAAGGTGGTATATTCTTGACCTGATTTTAGTTGTAGTTTATTGAGGTTTTTTGTAGAAACAAATGCTTTTCAGAGACGGGCATAATTGTCAACTTTTAATGTGGCGTGCCTTTATTATTTCATCAATTTAGTAGTTTTGTCTTATCAGCAAAATGTGAAATATTATTCTTCTTTATTACAAGAATAAAATATTTTGGATACTACTTAAAATATTTTGTCTTATCAGCAAAATGTGAAAAATGTCTTCTTTATTACAAAAAGTAGTTCTATAATGGATTTTAATTGTGTGTTGAATAGGTGGTGAGATGCTGCATGGAGCATGCTGCTTCAGTTGCCAAGACATTCCTCACTTCTGACGTGGTTGTGGTTGACATCAAGGAGCCCGAGCCAGCACCTGTTGGAAACCCCATGGACAACTCCGGTAATTTTTTTGTTTGTTAAATACTTTTAGAACTTCTCTAATGTTCGAGTACAGTATTGGTATTGACTTGCCCTTTTCTTTTGGTTTAGGTTATGGGTACTAGATAGAGGAAAGCCAAACCGCACAAAGCCAAACCGCACAAAGCTCGTAGCCTCACCGGCACACAACTTATAATGAAATATAACTTGAGTTGGAGGTTTTAACTTTTAATTCCTATATGACTTTTGGATATAATTAAATGGGCCACAAGGTCCCCTTGCAATAGAACAAGAGATCCATGAACCACCAGCAGAGTTCACCAAAGACACAACTACAACTAGTCCTATATCTTCCTCGTCTCTTTTTATTGCATTAATAGATTTTAAGGGAGCTGTTGATTACTATTATTGCTTGTAATATTGGTTATTTTATTTTACTATTGGGATCTGTTGAATAAAATGGTCAACCTTTTGGATCAGTCCAAGTGACCTATTATAATTGTTATTATTCTTTATGAATTATTTACATTGAATTCAGTTTTTACAACATGATATCTCAACTTGTGATTATTTTGTTTTAAAATAATGATTGGTTGTGTTGCAAATTATTATATTTTGGTTTGTTTGGTTTAACCGAACAAACCGAAATTTACTTTGGTTCGGTTGTAATCGGTTGGTAAGTTTAATTCGGTCGGTTCGGTTCTATTTTTGAAAACCGAATAAAACTTTGGTTTGCCTATTTTATTTCGGTTTTAACCGAACCGAACCGATGAACACCCCTAACCATGGGTAGTTGTTACATGGGTAACCTATATAACAAGCCTTTTTCGGGCTTGTTGCATGAGTGAGCTCATGCAATAACCCAAATTCTTTCCGTGTAAGAAACCAAAATTCTAGTAGTGCTTGTCGAGTTTATTCTCTACTTTATTCTTAAATTTTTTGAACTTTTCAAAGGATTCAGATTTATGTCTCATCAAGTAGACATAACCATATCTACTGAAGTCATCAGTGAATGAGATGAAGTAGTGATAAACTCCTCGGGCATTTGTACTCATTGGTTCACAAACATCAGTGTGTTTGAGTCCCAACAAGTAACCTACCCTTTCACCTTTCTTGGTAAATGGTGCCTTGGTCATTTTTCCAAGCAAACAAGATTCGCATGTCTCAATTGATTCCAAATTAAATTGACCAAGAAGTCCAACTTCTTGCAATTTCTTAATGCATTTCTCATTTATATGACCTAGGCGATAATGTCACATGAGAGTCGCACTCTCATGACAAGTCTTGAGTCGTTTGTTATTGATGTTCAGAACTTGTTTATCCATTTCAAGCAAGTATAGACCATTCCTTACATAAGAATTTCCATAAAACAAATTATCTCTACAAAAAGAACAACAATTGTCTTTGATGGTAAAACAAAAACCATTTATGTCCATACAAGAAATAGAGATAATGTTTCTCGAAATAGAAGAAACAAAATAAATATTTTTAAGTTCCATTGCAAGCCCATCCATGCAGTGGCGTAGCCAGGATTTGAGTCAGGGGTGGGCAAAAAGTTTTGGGTTACTGGGTTACCGGGTCAGTGGACAAAATTAACTTATATACTTGAATCATTTTAATCAATCTCACCAAATTCTAAATCAGATTTAAACATAAATCAAGAAAAACATTAATACTCAACAATTTTAGTCAATTATTAGTCGCAATTTGCAATTTAATTCATTCGATTGGATTGCAGTATTGAATTGTCAAATAACAGAGGTAGGCAATTTAATTTTCAGGAGTAGGCAGGCCAACATATTTATACTACTTCATACCTGATTTTAAAATTCCAGGGGTAGGCAATTGCCTACCCCTATTACATGGTGGCTCCGCCATTGCATCCATGTCTTCGTGTGCATTTATTTTTCATATAGTTAAATTATGCATGTTGAATTCGAACAACCATTTGACTTTGTTAGAGAATATCAAGGTAGGATTATTCATTTGAGCAAACGACTTGTGTGAATTGAATGTGTTGTGGTGAGTTAATATATGTGACATGAACGGATAACTAAAGTGAACAGGGGCCGGTATGTTTGCATATCAGGATGTATACATTGGGTCCGGTGTTCGACTAGACTCCTCGTTAACGTGACTGTAGGCGAAAGTGGTTCTATCACCGGTCAAGACTTAGCATAGGGTGGATTCCCCGTGTAGTGAGACAGCCTCTCACTGTTGGTTGGACTTCCCAGTGTATTGGCGACTTTCCAATGTTGGACTTCCCATTGAATTGACAGATAAATGGATTAAGGTAAAATTTGAAAGAAAATGAAATTGTTTGTGGTCGTAGAAATTACATGGCATTAGAAATGCATGAGCATTTTTATTATATTTATTTCATGTTTATGAGAATTAAGTAGATTTTACAAACTCCGGGCTAGAACTAAATTCCTACTGAAAGAATGTTCGAATCTTTCTCCCGTTCCACTTTTATCTGGGCTTCAAGTAATGAAGATGAAGGTACTGAGCAAGATTGTGAGTGAGCTAAAGTGAGAAGATTATACAAGAAATAATATGCCACTTGTTGATTTTGCTTTTATTTTAAATAATTGATACATTAAACAAACATGGCAGTGGTCGTTTTAGTAGCCATGTCTGTCCTGATAAAACTCGTATGCTTATGAAATAAGTGTGGCTTATATTATGTTGTTGTTGTTTTTTTTATTTGATTTTATTATGTTTTTATGTATTTTTTGAAATTCGATAAGAATTCTGACTAGTTTTTCTTTTCCAAAAATGTTTGTAGCGTTACCACACTTTCTATTACAACATGTAAAAAATAAACAATCTTATATGTTCCCCAAAATCTATGTTGCATGGATATGGGTACGAGTATCGTATCGGATACGATACTGATACGGCGATACGGTAATTTTCAAAAATCAAGAATACGATACGTCTATTATATTATATTATATTATTAGTTCAACACTTGTATTATATAAATTAAATATCAATTCAAAACAAAACAAAAAATATATATATCAAAAGTTTTGGATATGGATTAAATATAAACGCTACTAGATTATAACATTAAATTTGAAGTAGTGTAGTGGTTAAGGCCTTTGGAGTCCAAAGCAGAGATCCCATGTTTGATTCTTGCTGGAGCGCTAGAAAAAAAAGTTTTTGGCGCGGTCCACAGGGAGGGATGGCGCGGTGTATGGTGGACCATGCGCGGTTCACGGTATCCATTATGTATCCAGATGTGTCAGAGTAGTATCTAGACCGTATCCAGACAAGTCAGAGCTTATCAGAAACCATATCAAAGGATTAAAGATACGCCACATAAGCGGATATGCCAGTTGGCGTATCCGATACGTATCGGATGAGTATCGGTATCCGATACGTGTCCGATGCCAATACAGCCCCTAAACTGAAATATCCGTGCAACATAGCCCAAAATTTTCCCGAGTAACGAATTTAACAAATAATTTCTTTTTTTTTTGAGATCGTGCTAGAAGGATGGGGAAACAAATTACGGCTGGGAAAAATCCATATCAGTTTCTTTCAGATTCTCCTCAAAAATATTTTGTTGTTTGAACAGAGAAAACGACGAGTTGTCGTTTCTTTTATGGAGTAAAACGAAGTGAAAGAAAAGTGATATAAATTGCTTAGAAGCAATCAATCTGTAAAGGTCGAACTTAAGTACGGTTTGTTTAAACATCAAATTGAAAATTAAAAAAAGTTTCATGTCATTATCGCCTGAATTGTACGGTCAATATTGGCTTTAAATTCAAAATTGATATTTTGATAATGAGAAGTCACCAATAGAGAACCTTGCGGATGAGTAAAGAAAACAAACACAAATTCCACTCGTGCAAAGTCACCTCAATAAATAGTTAATAAATACAAAAATAATTGGTAATTATGCACACAAATTTAGAAGTTGCATTCGTGATATTAGTCACCTCAATTGTACCGTGAAAATAAGTATGAGAAATTGTTATTTGTTTTCAAAATACATATACCTATTCGAATTTTCTTTTCCTTTTTACTGTATTATTCGTGAATAATATTATTTTATTTATTTGGTATTATTATCAATATTTTGATATATTATTGAATTATAAATAAATAAATTATTTCCAAACATTATTTTAGATCAAAACGAACATTTGCATATTGATTTTTTTGAAGAAACCGATAGTAAACACGCGAGTATATTGAGAGGATGAAGAGTTTACCAAAAAAAAAAAAATGATGATAAACACGCGAGTTAGAGCCTTAGAGGTTACTTTCTTCCTTTCCTTTCTTTCAAAGAAATATGTGGAGAGAGGGAGACGAGATATTCGTGAGGAAAAATTGACTCCGATGAAATTTCATTATTTTTTTTTCATATTTTTTTGAAGAGCTGGGAGGATTGATAAAAATATATAAATCTCACCTACAATACAAAAGGTTGCAGTAGTATATATTAACAAAAATTGTAAGAAGAATTAGAAGGAGATCATGGATGTTTTATTGATTCTTGACTGTATTTCAGGGAGCATACTATGTAGATAGTCTAGATATCTATTTATAGCCAATATAATAGTCTAATTCACTGCTAACCATTCTGTTACATTGTTAACTATGGTCCTAACAATATTACAATCTTAACTACGATCCTAACAGCCTTGGTTAATTGTTGTAACTGATTCTGTTGTTAGTCTACTGTTAAAGTTTGAGGCTTCTCTAGTATATTTTATGATATTAACTTATCTCTTACTACATCATACTCCAATTCTACTCAAATACATCATTTGATGACTTAAGAAGATTATAAGTATAATCAATTAATTTGAAATGTTCCACGAAACTATAAAATAACCAAAATTGTCCCTTTCAATAAATTTAAATAAGCTAGAAAGAAGAAACACATACTCTCCTAATTAACAAAGAGATTCTAAGAAAAAAAATACTCACTAAAATTGCAAAAAAAATCCAACAGTAAACCACCATGTACTCTCAATTTACACACCAAATCTCTCTCTGTTTTTATTTTATTTTATTTTTTATAAAAGTTTCGAGAAGTTGTGAAAGAAACTCGAATTCTCGACCTTCGGGTATCCAACAGTCCTAGAGGTTTTTCCAAGCCAATTCTACTACTGCCTCATTGTCCACACCAAATATCTCTCTCATTAATTATACCATACATGATTCATCGAGTACTCATACTCTGCAATACCTGACGCGGTCATATTAGCTTCCAAGTAGGGCTGTCAACGGGTACGATAAGGGTTGGTGGAAGCATTTTCTTACTCATATCCGTTACAAATTGTCCTTATCGATACCCTATCCTTACCTACTACGAATTACCTCACCTGTATCCAACACTTATACGTTATTGTTATCGGATAACGAAACGGTAGCGGGTAATAACGGGTAATGCTAATATAATTATTTTACTTTTTACTAAATAAGACATTAAAACACATTCATTACACACATATATACGTGTTTTAAACTTTTAATAGTTAATTAAGTGTAACACAACTACATGGGATGGTCAATTGTCCAGGTTTAAAAAATTTAATAAAATGCATTTTCCAAAAAGACCAAAAGTAGTTGAAAAATGGATATCCATTGCTCAATAATATATATCATATATAATTTCTTTTATAATTATCTGATCGGGTAAACGGAATAGGCTTTAGCCGTACCCTTACCCGTTTAGATAAGAAGAAAAAATCTCTACCTGTATCCATACTCAATAAATTACGAAAAAAAAATCTTATCCATACATATCTTATCAAATAGGATACAAATTAGATAAACAAATAAAAATGCTATTGACACCCCCAACTTCCAATCGAGTCACGTAAGAAATCCGGACCTGTTTAAATCTACGGGGCTGCTTCAAAATTCATACAGAAGCGTACCTGAGGTGATTTGAATTTTATGATTTATCGCAGGCTCTGCATTGAATTTCTTAAAGAGACTGCACCATTTCTAGTAATATAGTTCAACAGACCAGACTATATTTGTTAACATCTGATATTGGGTTTGATCATAGAACGAATAATTAAAGCCCAACTCGGCGTCTCGTTTTCTTTTCCACATTTTTAGGGAACTCTATTCCGAACCGGATAAACAAAGTAATAATTTCATGGGCCCATCAAATAAAATTCTTAAACATATAATGTAGATTTGCGTTTCTGGACTCTGTCAAATGTGCACAACTCTCATAAAAGAAAGCTTCATGTGTAAACAAAAACATGTCAGTATGATTAATTTTCTTTTTGGTTTTTATAATGCTAAAATATCAATTCCATATTTTAATTTATAAAGTTATCGATCCGTATCAAATTTATCCGGTACTTCTATTAAAAAAAATGATATTTTCATATTTACTAAATATAAATATGTAAATCCAGTTCATGCGAGCCGGATTCTGATGTTCATATAATTAGAGCCATCTGGGCAAACATATTTAATCAAGCAAATTATATAATCTTTCTTTCTTACCATTTAGAAGCTAATACATAGAGACAAAAGGGGCAGAAACAAAACATACAATTCAGTTACATATTCAAATCCAAAATTACCTACTAGCGACAGTCACAAAAGAGAGCTTCTTTCCCAAAAGCTCGATCTCACGGCGATCATGGCATGACTTGTCGGAAATGATGCAAGAAGAACACTTCAGTTCTTTCGAGTCATAGAACAGCGGTTTTTTCTCTCCATCCATATCAGAGGTTAGAATATCACGCAACGCCTCGCACCAAATGGGTTGTGCCAGTTTCAAGAACTCAAAAATGGAAATTACGGGTAGGTGGACGCTTCCAAGGTCAGGTTCCTGACACCCGCTCCGTCCATGAAAATCGGACCCGCCAACCTTCACAAGCCCATAAGAGTCGGCAAGGTCACTAAGTCCTGTTCGCAGAATGATTCATCAATTAAGGGTATTTTGCATTTTACATTTGGAACAGTCAATTGTTACTTTTTGTATCATTCATTTTTTTTCAAGATATGAAAAATACACACAGGTTACACAACCATATCATGGTACAATGGTGACTGAAATCCATGGTCATTCCGGTATAATATCTTTAGAGTACTAGCAGTAAACACAGCTAAATTTAAAAAGGCTAATTCTTTTTCCGTATGGACAATTCTGCCCCTTTCGACTAAATTTGAAGTAAAAGGCAAGATAAACAGATTTGTACATCGGCTTAGTTTCAGTGTCCGTACGTACAGATTATAAAGAGCTATTTTTGTTTAAGTTAATTAGAGAAAAAAAGGTAGGGGTAATTTAGACTATTTTTTGTTTAATATAATCTTGCTTCGCAGTTGGATCTGATTTTCAAATTTACAAACATGTAGGATGTTACAAATTATACAATGGTCCCTAAATATCACAACTTCCCCATTCGAGTCCTTAATGTTTCATAGCTCCCATTTGGGTCCTTAAATAACATACAGTTGTACCATATCTAACAACTACGCAATGGTGTTGCTACGGAGGTCAACATGCAAATTTATCTCTACGAACCAAAAAGGAAACTTTTGAACTTAGGAACAAAATGAAAAATGGATGATACATTCAAGGACAATCCATACCAATATTAAGACGCATTAGGACCATTTGGTTTTATTTCATATACTGTACATTCGGGTGTATATTGCTCCAAAATCTAGTTAACCCTTAACATGCATAATCTCAAGCCTGTAATACCAGTATAATTCAAGCTCAATGTGGTAATACCTGATAACTTCCCATCGCTTCGATAAGCCTCAATTGCATGAAGGCCAGAATCCTTTAAATCTTTTACAATCACAAGAGAATTTTTCAAGGCCCAAGGATGCGCCAAAACTGCGACACCTCCGGTTCTACAAACCAACTTAACAACCTCCTCCGCATGCGGTTCGCTGCCACTACACATAAATAAAGAAAGAATTAATGCAACCTCCAAGAAGAATAGAATAAAATGAAAACAAGCTATCATCAAGGTACTTTTCCATATTTACCCTAACAGCTACTTGCCTACTGCAATAAGTTGCAAATATGAGAAATTTTGGGTTTCACTTAGGGGTGTTCGTTGGATCTGGTTTATTTGGTTTTCAACCAAACTGATAAATTTTGGATTAAATGGTTCAGATTTTTGGTTTAAATGGTTCGGTTCGATTCGATTAAATTTTTGAATTACTTTGACTTTTATATTTAGTTCGATTTAATCTCTTATTTCAGTTGAACCACACAACCGAAATTTACTTAATATTTACTTGAATTACTTCGGTTTTTTATTATTGGTTCGGTTTAATATCTCTTATTTCGGTTCGATTGATATATACCTTGATATTTATTTCTAGATTATTAAATGTATTTGTGTATGTATTGAGTTTTGACCTTTTGAAATTTAATCTCTCTTATTTCGGATCAACCAAACAAATTGAAATTTACTTCGGTTTTTTTTTTGTCTGGTTGTTATTTGGTTGACAAGTTTAATTCGGTTTGTTCAGTTAGATATTTGAAAACTGAATAAAATTTTGATTTGGTTTTTTCTACTTCAGTTGTAACCGAACCGACCTTTCGAACACCCCTAGTTTCACTTGCATGACACAAATTAAGATAAAAATATTGGATATCGATTATTGAATATACCCTGGATGAAAACCGCAACATATATCAATAGAACTGTTAGTAACTTACGTGGCGTAAGCAGGACCACCGTCATAGAGGTATTTGCTGAACGCCTGCCTTAAATTTTCGACATATCCTGCTTCAACCATGGCACGTGCGACATGCACCCGACCTGGTGCTACCCCGATCCCTGCTATTTTAGAAACCTGTTCGAGTTTGAGTGGCATTTTGAGTTGGGTTAGCTTTGACACGATCTCCTTCGCACGAAGGTGGCGACCTTCTCTAATGCGGGTCAGCAATGTCTCTAATTCGTCATATTTGGTGGGTCCCCAGCTGCCATAATATGCCAGGATGTGAACTGGCTCGTCCATTTCATGCTCTTCCCTTGTAAATGAATTCCAAGATGGATTTCTTTATTAGCTGATCATACATTATGAGTACAGGCTCATAATGACACTAATCTTTTACAATATTTATACAAGAGTGCAATTTTCGAGTAATTTAAATAGTTGTTGCCGGCAGTTAGTATTAAATGTGATGCTTTCTTGGCAAAGATGAAGGTGTAATTTTAAAAAAAGAATTCAGGAAAATATAAAGGAGTACCTTGGGAAAAACGAGGCACTAATCTCTACACCAGGAATGATCTTGATACCAAGTTTGCGACCTGCTTCTATTGCCTCAGGAATGCCGGCCATTGTATCATGATCTGTCAGTGCAAGAACCTTTACCTGCTCTGAGCATGTAATTATCCGATTATGCTGTGTAGTGTTAAAGAGAGCTAATTAAAGTAGTACGGAGATGTAACTAATAAGGTGCATATAAGCAGGATCGGATTTAGAAAGGGCTTTTGTTGAATAAAACCTTTTAGTTCTGATATTTAAAGAAAGAACATTTCATGTAATTGAAGTAGTATATGTTTTCAAAAAAAAGTTGTATATGTTAGATTTGCAACTAGCATTCAAGCTCTAAATATGACCTTAGGCCAGTAGCTAAGGTACATTTTGTCAAACATTGACACCTGACTCTTCCAAGGCTTTTTCCCCCTAATCACAAGCTAAGCTAAAATCAAACAACAGAATTACAATTTTCGGTCAAAGTGAACTTCAGTATTGGAAAGATTAGCTTTGGTTCAGTTGCACAGGGTTGAGGGAAATTTATTCAAGTTATGTTTTAAAAATAGTTGTTTTAATTGTTCAATAGACTATACAAGTTTCCCGAAAGATATAGAAGTAAATTTGGTAAAGGGTTGGGTGTAGCTTACCAACAAAAGAAAAAGAAAATGAAAATGAAAAGGTAACTTCCATTAATCATTTTGCAATGCTAGATTCACGCAAGAATCTAGACAAACTAAAATCCACATCCGAATGCAATATTCACAAGATTTGAAATATTACTAGTGCATCATGCATTGAGATAATTGTTTGAGGTCAAAGCATTAGTACAAATTTGGTTGTTAACAAACTTGAACTGTTCAGACTTTGAAATTGTATGCCTACACTTTTATTAGTACAAAGAAAAAAGTTTCTAAGCTGCTAATAGTTTGGTAAAATAGTATAGAAACTATCCGTTTATTTCATAAATAAATTACAAATTTAAACCAGGACCCCAAAGAAAAAGAGCGTTGGGCTTCCAGTAGACCTTGCAGTGTGTGCTTTTTTTTCTTCTCTGTTTTTTGTTTTTGTTTTTCTAGGTCAAAGCCTAGACGAGCAGATTCATTACAGTTTCCCCAAATGCGCTTCTCCTAAAGTTGGGATACAATCAAGGACTTTCTAAACAGAACCAAAAGAAGAAGGTTTCTTAAAAGACATGCCACAGCATTGACTCCAAGAGAGCGCGCAACAAATTATGTGCACCAAAAGACCGTAGACGGGAATCACAAACAGGGGATCTCATCTCAATCATCTCGAACAAAACAATGCAGTGCACCAGACAAAATTCTCGAAAAACTGAATCAAATTTAATATATATAACACTTATACCGAGGAAAGGAGAGGAGAAGTCAGAATGCTCACCCCTTTGCTATGAGCTCTCTCCACCAGAGCCGTCGGCGAGAGGAAACCATCGCTGCAGCTCGAATGCGAATGCAAATCGAACAGGATCCGACCTGCTCGTTTATTACTTGACAACAACTCTATCTCCGCATCATCCTCATCCGTTGCTAGATCAGGAAACACCCAGTCACGCACGAACTTAAAAGCGGATATCTCCTCGGGCGTGACGATTTTCCTTCTCCTCCGCTTCTTCTTCTTGTGCCTCTTCTTCTCCTTCTTCTCTACGACAACCCCGGTGTTTACTTCTTCTTCAAAAGGCGGCGCATCGGTGGCATCGTCAGATGGGATCATAGCTGATGCGATAGGAGAGAGAGTAGCAGAGGCATCGAGGTGTATGGATTTGTTTGTTTTATGTGTAGATTGATGGGAAGAGAGGAAATAAATGGGGGAAAGGGGATGAAAGGTCGCAATCGGTCAGGAGATCTGGCGGTGTGACAGAGCAAGATACTGTATCACTGTATGGAAGCGTGGGGGGAGTTAATGGGGGGTCTCGAGTGGACTGGGTCACTGGGGTCTGGTCTGGGAGTTGATAAGTTGACACTTGACAGTTTGAAACTTCTCTTTATTTTGAACCGGAAAGAATGGCGCGCACTTTGGAATCTCAATCCTCGCTACTGTTACAGCTTGTTTGTATGGCGGGTCTACGGGCAATCCTTAAACACAGTGGGTCCCACTATTAGAGACTTGTGACTCAATTGGTCCTAGCATAGACTCAGTGTAGCTGGTTATTGATTTGGAACTTGGAACTTGGAACTACCTATTTGCAAAGCAGTCCAATTTGCATGGGATCAAATCCTACGTTTAGGTGTACTAAATTAGTTTTTCACCAGTTTTCCTTCTTGCTTATATTATTTTTGAGCCACTTGTTCAAAATTATTTCTTTCGAATAGAATCCATATTCTCCGATGTAACATAATATTTCTGTTTAGATCCGGACCAATTCAGTCTGACATAGAATGAACGGAATTACTTTGATATTTCATGCGGATTATAATCGCGTGGTCGGATCTAAACAGAATGTAATATTTGTTACATTGGGTGATATGAATTAGGAGTTTCAAAAGATCCGTGAGATCTAAGAACACAAACAGTAACACCGCACGTGGGGTTATTGATTCTGTTGATAATAACGAGGCAAACAGGCTCCTGAGTCCTGACCCTGAGAATTAAGAAACCAAATTAAACGAATTTTGTTTATAAACCATAATTAAAAATAAGAATTTTATGAAAAATATTTTTTTTGTATAAAAATCATAAGAACTGAAATGCCCTTTTGGTCGAACTTTTTTTTTTTCTTGACCGAAATGGTAATTCAGTCCGAGGTGGTTTCACAGCTTTTTCAGAAAAACAGGTCTAGCCTTCGGTGTTAACACCCATGGACCGAGATGTCATTTCGATCCAATGTTTTTGTAGCCCGGACTGAAATGTCATTTCGGTTCGAACTATTTTTTTTTTTTTAGAGTTTGCTTATAAATTGTTTAGAAATGTGAGAAAAACAAGTTTGCTTAGAAAAAAGAAAGAAGAGAAGAGAGAAGAGCATGTTTTAGGTTTAAAAAAAAATTAGTGGGACTGAATGACATTTTGGTCTAGAGCAATTTTTGGATTTTCTGTGACGCTGGTATGAAAACCTGTAAAACCACTTTGAACTAAATTGTTATTTCGATCTGAAAAAAAAAAATTCAGTCAGTTCTTATGATTTTTGTAAAAAAAAAATAATCATATTGATTTCATAAAATTCTTTTTTTTTAATTATGGTTTATAAAAAAAAAATACAAATTAAACTAAGGTAGTGATATATTTGATTATATAAAACAAGTTTTAGCGATGGATGTAGTGAGTGGAGGAGTATGGTCCCAGTGAAGGGGACAGTGCAGTCATAGATAAGTACACAATGCTTCTGTTCATGCTAATAATTAAAAAGGTTGAGAAAAGAGAAGGTGGTGAATGGTGATCCTATAAAGCCGATGCACTGTCTGTCTGTCTCCCGTAGTCCCGCCTCCTGTCAAGGCACCCAGTTGAATGTTGACCAGACCATTCGTGGGGGGAATTCCTATCCTCTGCATTAACTGAACGTGCATTGATAGATCTGGACCGTCCGATTGAGATCCGCACTAATATTAAAGGGCCTCGTGCGTTATAGGCGTGAACCAGATTGCCTCCGATCCTGATCAGTCGGCTGAGATGCATTACACTCAAAAGATGCTCTTTTGAGTTAATGCAGAAGATGATGCGGACCCTTGTGGGGAGGGGAGGGTTCAAATTCGTATCGCTAAAGTAACTTAAATTTTGAGTTTGACCATTCGAACAAAATTTGCAGGAATATTAAAGAGATTTTGATCTGAATTCTAATCGAACAGTTTAAATTCAAACTCATATTTTTTTGGATTCGAACCCATTATAATATTAAAGAGGTCCTGTAATTTCTACCTCGGAACAGATTAATCCGGCTTCTAATTGAACGGTCCGAATCAAAATTCAAATTTTGAGTTACTTTAGAGGATCTAGACCAATTCTGGGGTGAGTATCCTGTGCGGAGTTAAAATCACTTGGGAATCTATTTTAAATATAGGGGTTCTCTTTTGAGATTTGTGCCAAACTTAAACAAGTAGCCGACTCAGATCTCGTTCAGTGAATTCAAATCCAGTTCAGTACGTGATTGATTAGAGTGAGATCCGAGCCATCAATTTTAATCTGGCACGAATCTCAAAACTGATATCTTGTACTTAAATAGGCATTGGATTTCAATCGCTCCGTTGGAAGCTAATTTACTGAGTGTGATAGGAGGACAGCTTGGGTCCGAAGCCCATTGGACTCAAATTTGGGTCCGATGGGTTCAGAGACCGTACAATTCACTTTAAGATTTGTGCGCACGAATTTTAAAGCAGACATAAAAGTTGCGGACGTAAATCTTAAAGCAGATTGGACGGTCATCGAACCCATCGAACTCACATTGAGTCCGATAGGCATCGGACCCAAATTGGTTCAGTGTGATAGCTAGGAGATACAGATTCAGATATCGCAATTTTTACATGACCGACGTGTACAATGCCTTTTCAGGAATAGCGCACGGGCCAGTATTATTTGTGCTTTGAGATTCGTGCATAACGTACTGGAACGGTTGAAATCTTCCAAAGAAACACTCGAAGTTTGAGATATCTGAGAGGATGCGAATTCTCAATTGAAGGGGCCCTGGAGGTCTCAGATCTTGACATGCGATGTCTTTCATTCTAATGATTGTAGTCTTATGATTAAAAATCATAGTGAAATATTCTTTATAGGTATATATATAAAGATGAAAAACTTATTCTTTGTTTTTTTACTAAAAATAAAATAATGAATGATTATGTACGTATCATTATCTCGGATATTAATCTCAAATATTACTGTTCCGCCTCTAATTTTCCTGACAAAAAGCTCACTGTTCATCCTGGGACCGGAAATCTCGTTTGAATGGCTGCAATTAATTCTACTGTTTGTTTTTCCATACAAACTGTGATTAAGTTGTCCTCGAATTATAATACATATGTTAATAATTATAATTCAGTAATGGATTGAACATATGTATTAACATAATTCAGATATATGAGATTGGTTGTGCCAAACAGGTTATTATGTATAGAATTTCGTAACTATGTATGCGGTCCGTGCATAATAGTGCACGGTCCGTGTGTAGGTGTACAGAAACTGGAAATAGGAAATAGACACAAGATTTAACGAGGTTCGGCACTAATTTAGTGCCTACGTCCTCCACACCCGAACTCACACTTTTTCTATTAGTTTTTCAGATAATAGTTACAGGGAGGAGAGGAGAATATATAGAGAGATTAGAGAGATTTGTTTCCTATTACAATTATCTAAAGTAGGAATATAATAATCCTGATTACAAATTGATTTTTCAGCTGTTGCCTTCTTATTTGAAGATATAGTCCAGATAGGCAACGATATGGATCACCATTTATTTCAACATTATGTATTAACAGAATCTAATTTCGATATATTTATTTATTTATACCATCGATTTTATCGAAGAAACCACAAATGGGTTATAGGGAACCGGTACCAAATTGAACAAGTATCCTCTAAACTACTGCATTTTTCTGAGACAATTCTAACTGAGGATTTTTAATTCGAGTTTGCATGAAATACACAAAAAAAAATTAATATTAGTGTCAAATTAAAATAAATAATCGGAATCTCATTCAATCATAAGTTACCAAACCTGAATTGGTGGTACCTTATGTGGGCGAAGCTGTACAAAGCTGGTCCTCAATTTGATCCGAATACACGATTTACAATTAAAATGGAACAAGTTACGAGTAGCCTATTTTGGCGACAAAACTGGGGAACATGGAATCATGGTGCACAATGATCTGGAAATGCAATGTGCCGCTACGATCGACAACTGGTCAATATTTGTCATTTGTGCTGAAGAAATGGATGCTGAATCGGTTTACCAGTTACTACCACTCGTCCGACGGTGGGCTTTCTTATATCAAACTCCCAATAAGATCAAGGGACGAAGCCTGTACTTTTTTCACCATTTCATTTCATCCCAAGGTGAAGGTGGGCTCGCACAGCACTATGGTCTATGGGCCTTTGCAATTTATCTTTTAACCCTGCAATTAGGCCCAAGCCACATTACGGAATCCGCGTTGAGATCCGTTCATCCCGTATATTCCCTTTACAATTCCAGTTCCAATTTTTCGCAATTGAAAGAACGGTAGTCGGTAAATAAGTTTGTCGGACCGGTTCGTTTATCACGGAATTATGTAGGATGGGATTTGACGGGTATGCATGAGATTGATTTGGGAATTTATTGAAACTAGTGTTGAGTTGTACTGTGAAATTATTTGTGAGAAATCTTGATTTACCTTAAAATATGTATTTCTATTTAAATTTCTCACCTATTTAAAATAAGAATCATTTTGTAAATAATTAAATCAATAATGTGTTATAAATTTATTGTGACTTATTTTTTTATTGGCCAAGTAAATAATCGAGGAGGGTTCCAATGCACTCAAATTTTCTGCTTCCAAAAATTTAGACCCTCAGATCTACGTTAAGATATGTGCGGATCAAAGCGCTGAATTAGAGTTTCAATCGCCTACAGATGATGAATTCGTATCCTCTGCATTAACTCAAAACAGAATCTTTTGAGTTAATGCATCTATACCGTCCGATCAGCTTTAATATCCGTGCCAATCGAATCTGCACTAATATTAAAGAGCTCCCTGCTTTATATGCGGATGCCGGATTGGCTCCGTTTAAAATCAGGCAGCCGAGATGTGTTAACTCAAAAGATGCTCTTTTGAGTTAATGCAGACAATTAGCTAATGAGTTTGAACTCAATAAACTGTTTAAACCCGATTCGTTATTTTCTTGCTCCCCTCTGACGAAAATCCTGAGTTTGCACTTGCCGATAATAATAATATATTAAGAAGCAAATGAGTCGGGCTCGAGCGGTCTGATAGTTCAAATTTGAATCGCATGCACTTTTATATGACCTCAGTTGTTAGCATTTTTTATATTTACTTTCGTTTTTTTTTTTTCTAAATTATATTGTTTACTCGGCAATGTTTTGTTAATTTTCTAATAAATTTTGAAAAGTTTAACAATTACGTCTATAAAAATAACCCATATTATATGATACTTATAGCTATTTCGAGTCGATCTCAAATGAGTCAATCAAAATGATTTTGAATTCGAACTCGAATAAGTTGGTGAAAAATCTAATTAAACTCGCTCTGCTACGCACCTTTTCAGTCCCTGCCTTCTCCCGAGACGTGTGATTAGAAAAAATATTTACGAACAGAATCATCAATTTGTAAATTAAAGTTTTGGTAAAAGAATTATTCTACACTAAATAAATTTTGGATAGTAATAAATATTTTGTTGAAAAATTAAGGACATGTAAAATGATCAACAAGGCGAATAACCACCAATAACTGAACAGAAGAAGTATGATATAACAATCATCAGATCAAAAGAAGTCGAATTAGATGAATAAAAATATTAATAATGTAGTATAGGTAAAATATCTGAAGGGATTATCGATTTACATTGTCCGGGGCAAAGGCGCAAAAGCGCAAAAGCGCACACTGAAGGTGTCAGGGTACAAGAACCAAATTCTTCCTCATCTGAAGGTGGGCTCACACCGCACAATGGACCTTTTATTCATTGAACCCTGAAAATGGGCCGACTTTATATTACGGGCCGTTACCTTATTTCAGTATGTCTAATTCAAAATGAAGAACAACAAAGCTCACCAAAGAAAGTGTATCTACACACGTGTTTTCATTTCCAAAATCTAAACAAGGCGCGCGCGCCTTTCTCCTTCTCCCCTCTTGAAATCTCTCTCCGCCTCTTTTCTCTCTCTCTCTCAAATCAAGAACAAGAAGCAACTTCGCCAGGAGCTCAGCGTTCATCGACAGCCTAGATCTGCTTCTACTCAGTAAGATTTTAATTGTTAGCTCCTCTTTATTCACTATTTTCTTGTCGCTTGTGGATTTTTTGAATTTTTTTTGCAAAGTTGCGGACTTTTTGTTCTCGATCTGGATAAATGTCTGCGTGTAATTGAATAAAGATCGAGTATTGTGAAAGAAAAATTTGTATTTCGTCCTCACTTTCTTTCAATTTTAAGAGCCTTGCTAAAGATCCGCGTGGTTTGTGCTTAAAACCCTACTTCACCCCTCTCTACCACCACAGGTCGTGCATAATTTATGAATACCTTTTTTCCCAGTACAAATTTCGTGTTCTTATACTTGGTTCATGAGCAAGATTTCTTCAAACTGGTGAAAAAGTGTAAATAATTTGCCTAGATCTAACCCTACATCCTTAGACTCGAGTACTCAAGTAGATTGTTCAGGAAGCACAATTGCAATTATTTTTTATGATTGTGAGTTTGAATAGCATCGTATAGGTTTTCTAGTCTCATTGTGAAAACCCTAACCTCCCTCCACCCCACCCCCCACCCCAATTCACACACACAGTCGTACTCTCACTCATTTAGTTCAATTTCTAAAGAATTTTTAGCTCCCCCTTAATGTTGCCGGTACCAAAAAGTACCTTTCCTTACTGTAGTTTCCTTTTTGTTTCTATTTTCACGAGTTTAGCAAGATTTATCGAAATGTATGGAGATGTTATTTATATCATCCTGAATTGTATAAATACATACATTGTACAAAGACGTCATAATTTCTTGGAAAAAAACTCAAACCCGGCTCCTATCTTGCAATCTTAATTGATAGATTTATGGAATCCCAGTGCTTTACTGGGAAAAGCATATAGCAAATGATTTTTGTAAATCACTACCGAGTTTCTTGTTCTATAAGTTGATCTACCACCCACTTTCAGAAATTGGTTGGTTAGATCAGGTAATACATGTGTGACATTTCTTCGTTTTCTCATATGCTCTTGTTCACTCCAAAAATGAGTTGCAAAAAGGTAATGTAGCAGATCAGATTTCTGTGATCTGATTATCTTTATGTTAACATGCGCCTCCCAGAAATTCATTCAAGAGGAGAAGGCCTCAACTCTCTAGTTTATTTTTTTTTGTTTTCCAGAAGATTAACTTCTCCTCCTTAACAAGTTAGATTAATGATAACCAGTTTTGTCTTCTTTTATTTTTCTAGGGCTCGTGTTACCTTTCCACAATGAGTAGAGAAAACCCCATTGATGGCACCGCTCAGGGCCATCGACAAGTACTAGGCAATTTGACTAACACAGTACTAGGCAATGTGACTAGCACCTTGGGCAAGAGGCCAGTTCCTTTTGACCTAGCAAATCCAACGCTTGAAGGGAAGGAAACTATAGGTTGTGAGAAAATTACCTCACCAGTGGCAAAGCGGCGTACTGGCAATTATTTCTCTTTAGAAAGAAGTGGTGGTTTCACCATGGAGAACTATGGAACAGCAAGTAACAACAAGGGTTTGTACTTCAGCAATTTAATGAGCGAACTGGGTGCACAAGGTATTGATATGAAGGGGAGAGAACCGTCGCCTGATTCAGAGCTCAATTTAGAAGAAGATTATGAGTCAGAGAATGAAGAGCCCTTGAAATACAACACCAGTTGTTCTTCAAATATCTTTAGTGCACTGAATAGTGAGGTACTAAAGCTGGGTTGTACTGGTGTCCCGGAGAAGTCGTGCAGTTGTTCATTTTGCATTAAAGGTGAGAGATCTTTTCTCTTTATGTCACTTCTGTTGTACTACCTGGTATCAAATTCTGGGGTCTGAAGCAAATTGCCCATTAAATATTTAGTTGTTGTGAAAAAAGTTTATAGAGGTTCCTTAATTGGCTGGTAGGACACCTGGTTTGCACCTATACTGAGCAGTAAAATAATCTCGATATATGTATATTATTATGTTAGAAAGCTATATCTTATGTTGATTTTTTTGGTAAAATAGCTGCTTATATGTGGGCCGATCTGCACTATCAGGACACCAGAGGCCGGCTTTCTGGTATGTTTCTTCTTACTCTGCTCGATAAAATAAACCATTTTGTGCTATATTAATCTCTTGTAGGATAAACATTAAATCGCACATGTTATACAACTAGGAGCTCCATGGCTTGCTGTACAAATTTTTCTAGCAAGCACATCTGATTTTTTTTAAAAAGGACTGGAATTGGAATTTCCTATGATTTGGCAATGTAGTAGGTTTTCTAATTTATCAGTCAACTTCTTTTTCCACGCATCAGGTGCCACTAACCATATTAGAGCACTTATCAAAGCTGTTCCTTTTTCTTAATAGTGTTTCTTCTCTATTGATGTGTGTGTGCAGGCATGTGTTTACAGAAGCGGGGTGCGTCCAATGGGCATCGGACCCAAATCTGTTTGATGCCTGCTCGGTACCATCCGATTCGCTTCATGATTCATGTGCGCTACTTCAATATACGTGCGGATCAAGCGTGCACGAATCATGAAGCAAATCGGACTTTTTGAGTGGACATCGGACTGATTTGGGTCCGATGCCCATCGGATGTGCCCCGCTTACTGGTGGTTGGGGCATTAAATAACCAGAGTGTAAGTGGGGTACTATTTTCAGGTCTCAAAACACTATATTCAGTGTGCTGAAAATCTTTTCTTTTTTTAATACCAATTTTACTGTCAACAATTACCTTCTTATCTTTGCTTCATGCTGTTAATAAAGGGTGTTAATTATTCCGGTAGTAAGTTAGATAAATGGAGTGACCATTACCTGATTTTTAGAATCAATATTTTCTTAGTCCTCCAAATCCCCCATCGGTTTTAGAATCGATCTTTTCATCTTGCGAGTACGATAGGAAATTATTTGAAAGCAAGAAATCATTGGAAAGAGCTCAGCTGGGTGAGTAAGCACTCCGGAATCTTTGCACAAACATGCTCAAAGCCTCAGACTTCAAGCGACAGCAGAACAAATAAAAATTGATCAAATATAAGCTACTTTACTCACAAAAGACTTGATCTAAGAAAAACCTCTACCATAAGCTGTTAAACAATATGAGCATAAAGGTTTTGGAACAAACATCATTCCTCGAGAGCAGTTTTTGCTTACCTGTAAACCATACCTTCAATGCTATGTATTATCTTGTAATTTAACTTAACATTCCATCGTACCCATTTTGAGAATTCTTTCTGGCTTCTCTAGTGGTGGAATCAAGTGACACGACCCTGAATTTGGCTATCAGATGTAAACTCATCTAAACAGAGTTTAGCATTCCTGAGACTATTTCCTGTAATAGATGTAAACTGAACTAAATTACTAATATCCCAACTAAGCCAGTTCAATCCTAGTACTAAAGGTAGGCGCATATGTTAATTTCGTTTTAGGGGAGCAAGTACACTGGATACTTGCTATGTTAGTTTCTGGTTTATTCTGTATAACACCTTTTGGAAAGAAAAAATATTAACTTAGAATAAAATGCATAAATCTCATGACTGTTTTGCTGCTAATATATTATTCTGTGAAGAAAAAGTAAAATGTGATTTTACACTACAATCATGATCACATGAGTGAAGTCACTAAAATCACATATTTTCCCAAATTAAACGAGGCCAGTGCATCGGTCAATTAACTTCCTTTATTAACAGTATAAAGCAAAGATAAGAATGTATTATTGAGGGTAATTTTGGAATTAAGAAAAAAAAATGAGATTTCTCAGCACTAATTATATTGTTTTGAGCCCTGAAAATGGCACAACTTCTTTTGCAAGTACTTAAAACTCTGCTGGGTACTTTTGAGTTTTATTCATAAATTTGTTATGAATCCACGCAGATACAAAACAAATCGAGTTTTACAGTGCCAAATCCCAGAACGAAAACATGTTTTTGATTTATATTTAATCAATCTAGAAATAAATTTCTTTTTTGTACTTTCAGCATTGAAAAAGAGCAGGCGGCTCGCAAGGTTGCTCGAAGGGAAGCTCCATGCACAGCAATTGAACCGGAAGGTGCTCGCTGAGAACTCAAAACAGGCCTCCGGCATTGAGCTTGAGCTCATGCACCAGTGGAGATCTCTTTTTCGTCACAGTGAAAATATCTTCTCTCATGAAACTTCAGAACTTGTAAGTACGTTATAATTCTCAGGGGGTGGTTGGTACCGAGACGTATACGTAACCTTACCAGTTGGAGCAGCAATGTACAATTTCAACCATGCTTGCATTAGGTCTGTGACAAGGTGTTTCTTGTCGGAACATAGTAAACCCTTTCCAGAATCTACCGGTGTGAGGAAATTAGAGATTTTTTAAAGACCATCTTTGCATCTGTCCCCAAGTTGTTTTATTATTTGCTAGTTTGACTTTGCTACTGTAAATCCTCTACCAAAAGGATTGTAAAATATATTCCTTGTTTTTCTCAGCACTCTACTCTCCTGAATTTGGAAGAGTTGAGAGAGAACTGTAAGCAGGATCTTCACTCTGTTAGTGGCGTCTCCGGACCAAATAATGGATGACGTCACAATGTGATGTAATGTTTGTACCAGCATCTGGCCATAACAGTCTGTCGTCAGATGCTGTAATTGCCATATTTAGGCTGCGTACTGATTCCTTTGCTAATTTATTTGTAACCAAATTTTCTTAGGCTTATGATCTGTAGTAGTATTTGCTGTTAATTAGGAGATGTGCATTTTCATATCACTCTTGTATTGTATTTGCCACATAACCCTGCAATTGCAACCTGAGGCGGGGGCAAAAATTTCATAAAGCTGCATTGCACAGCCATCTTTTTTTTAGAGTGACATTAGCCAAAATGTTTCGGAAGTTGCTCTTCTTTGTTTATTGATGCTTTAATGTTATCTGTGGCAGTGAGTAGTCATGAGGAATGTCATGTTAGGAAAGATAAAAATCTTTTGTGAGTACAGAGTACTCGAAACATGGTCTACTGTTTTCAATAAATCATTAGTTTTCTTTTCTTGCTTTTGGAATAGCTGATTCTGTGCTGCATATTTAGGGTTCCACATATGCCGCCATATAAATGGTGGCACTGGATATACCATTACTAGTGTTAGCCGTACAATCTAAATTTGACAGTTGAGATCAGTTTATAAAAAAAAATCTCTCCTGAAGAACAAGGTGTAGTTTGGACACATAAGACACCTGCTGCCATTGCTATAATGGCATCAGATGTGAACTATGTTTAGTAGAATGATGTGCTCTAGAACCTATCCTGATGCTGCTTTGTTTAAAACTTGTCCTGTTAGTATCTGTTGTAGCAGCTTATAATAGGGGTTTGGGGTTTAGTCTAGTTATTACAAAAAAAGGATATTGATGTGTTCCTAATTCCTTTCTATTGATAGCTGTGTTGCAATGTTCACATCTTTAAAAGTTGGGTATAGTGTTAAAAGTTGCCTGTTCTTTTGCTAAACCAACTTTTAATGTGTTTCAGCATCAGTTTAATTGATAATGAACTGATGAATCAGAAAATCTCTTGACAGTATCCTCTGACAGCTCAAATCTGTCAAATTTTAAGCCTTTTATCTGGAGTTTATTGTCCATTGTTCAATCCATTACTGATGTGTGTTAAACGGTTGTCGGATTGCCTTCAGTGATATTGCAAATGAACAGCATGGCAGTTTCCTTTTCTTTCTTTTTTTCCAATTTGCTTTGTATTGAGCTGGATTTCACAGTTTACCGGCAAGTCAAAAGCGAAGGCTCTTTTGCACATATTTAGATGTTTTTGTATTCGGTAGTGGCGCCAGAAACCTGAAACTTGCTGTGTGGATTATGCTGCTGCGTCGATTGGCATTTGGCAAATATTATGTCGGCACAAAATTAGCAATTTATTTGGTTGGTGTTATAAAATAAAGATAGAGACAACATAAAAGATGACAATATCTTTATTCATATAATTCATGTGTATAATATAAGCTTGTAAAGTCTCTCTTTATAGGCTAAGAAATGTAAATTACAAACCATCAAAATTAATTATATTGATAAATGTGGGAGATGAAACATACTCTTTAAGAAGAAGTTTTGAAGTAATTAGTGGAGAGTTGCAACATGGACATCCATAAATTTGTTTAACACTTCCTTAGATGTTCATGACATAAAAATATGTTTCATTAGAATCTTACTATGAAAAATCCTATGAGATAAAAGACTAGTGAAGAAAAAAATAGTACATTATTCTTTTAATACGCAACTACAACATTACTAGAAAAATCCAATGGGAAAAACTATGGTTAAGAAAATATAGCGCATATTAACTCTCCCTCGTGACAACATCCTCAAGATCTTTAAGTCGACGAACTCCAATATTAATAACTAGCTTTTCGAATATTGCAGTAGGGAACGCCTTATTGAATAAATTTACTAGATTCTCACTTGACCGGATTTGCTGAACATTAATAGCATTATCCTTTCAGAGATCATGTGTGAAAAAGAATTTTGATGAAATATGTTTTGTTCTATCTCCTTTACTGTATTATTCCTTTAATTGAGCAATACCTGCAATATTATATTCATATATGATTGTCGGGATCATTTTTTCAGAAGACAAGCCACATGTCTGATGAATGTGTTGAATCACATATCTTAACAAAATATATTCTCGGCTTGCTCCGTATATTGCTAAAATCTGCATGATTAGAATATGTAGTGATTATAGTTTGTTTCACAGATCACCACGAGATAGTTGTTCCACCATATGTAAACAAATAGCCTCGGAGTTATATCTTCAATTCCATTTCAATGTCTTTGCGTGGGAGAAGAACTATATCTTGTTAATAAATTTACGAAATGATATTTTAGATATTGTATGTCCAACAAGATACATAAGTGCTCTTATTGCACTAAGATATGGTACTTCAGGACCAAATAGTTCCTCATTATTTTCTCGAGCTCTAAAAGGGAGTTTATTCACATCTAATGATCTTACAACTATTGGAGTGCTTAATGGATGTGATTTATCTATATAAAATTATTTCAATACTCTTGCAATATAATTTTCTTGATGCATAAAAATATAATTTTTTTCAATATTTAATTTGCAATCAAAGACAAATTTCATCCTTCAAATTATTTCATCTCAAATTCTTCTTTTAAATAATTTACTACTTTTGAAAGCTCTTCAGGAGTTCTAATGATATTTAGATCGTCAACATAAACAACAATTATAACAAACTCATTTGAAGACCTTTTCATAAAAATACATGGACAAATTGGATCATTTTCGTATCCATGTTTCAATAATATTCACTTAGATGATTATACACATTCGTCCATATTACTTACTCCATATGAAGAGAGTTTAACTCTACCTCAATTGCATCTTTTCATTTTGCCAATTATTTCTTTGTCGACATTCTTTTATAGACTTTAGGTCATGATACTCATTATTCATCATATTTAGCACTATATTATTTGCAAAAACATCATTGATATCAATTTCATCTCAGTTCTATCTTATTTTATTCATGATATAATTTATTGAGATCTCTCAATTTTCATGAATTTTAGATACCTGAGTTTCTGCTGGAACTCCAATACTACTTATTTGGTTCTCTTCTGGAGGTTTTTATCTGAAATTATCATATTCTCGACTTGACCATTTTCATTATTTACTCCTTTTCTTTTTCAAGAATTTTTATCTTTGGAAACGAATGGTCTTCCACGATTCATGCGTGTTATAATGTCATTAGTCTGTCCAACAGAGACATCGACTTTAATGAGCATTAACAGCTGGTACATGTGATGACACTTTCTTTGGTCTGTAAATGCGTCTGGCAATGGTTAGCTAATCTTGCAAATGATTATCTTTTGAACATTTAGTTCATATTCTTTAGTACGAGGATCATATGAACAATGATAATCAATCCAATATGTTTCTCCCCCTAAGGTTGGAATTTGTGATTCTCAAAATCACAATCGGCAAATGTAGCTGTGATTTAAGTCTCCTGTCATTAGTTCTAGATACTTTATTTTTGATAAGATTCAAATCCAACATATTTTCTAACCTTCTTTGCGTCCCATTTTAGTGCGTTGTGGTGGAACAATTGGAACATAAACCGCACATTAAAAATTCTAATATGAAAATATTAGGTATGTGACAGAAAACTAATTATAAAAGGGAAGTTTTATTATAGTTAGTTGGCCTGATGCAAATTAGTGTTGCTACATGAAAAATAATATGTCCCTATTTTGTGTATGAGCATCTACATGATGTCTAACATTAATTTCAATAGACAAATAATAATCATTGAATGTCTGAGAAGTAAACTTACTAGCATTGTCTAGACGTAATATTTTAATTGAATAATTATAAAATTATGCTCTAATCAAATCATTGTGCAATTAATCCCGCAAGCAAACGCTAGGTTGCGAGTTGATAATAAACATACATGTGACTATCTTGTTGATGCATTAATTAAAAACTACAAAATATCTAAATGGTCCACATGAGTTTATTGGTTCACTAATACACCCTGTATACGTTCTAGAAATGAAAGAAACACATAATTATTTATTATTTTGGCATCATTATTGATCCGAAATAGTCCAACCGGTTATGCCAAATTATAAACATATTCTTGTCTGTAAATCTCATTTACAATAACATGTGCCAATTGTACAAATATATGTGTAGTACAAGCCGAAGGTAAACATAGGCAATTTTTTCAATATGTATTTTTTTTTTATAAAATACTAAGCTAGTAGTAATATAAAGATATTCAATATTTTTTCATT
>JAJGRW010000690.1:229054-253296 GCA_025461045.1 Carex parvula | reverse complement strand
ATCAAACGAGCCTAACTTGCATACAATTTCTTCAAAGTGTTTTGTGTCCAAGGCCTTTGTGAATATGTTGGCTAGTTGCTCCTTGCTATACACACGTAGGGAGTTTCAATTTCATTCGATTACATTTTTTCTCTAACAAAGTGACAATCCATTTCAATATGCTTTGTCAGTTCGTGAAACACCGGATTCGAGGCGATGTGTCTAGTGGAGTTGTTGTCACAAAACATCTTCATAGGTTGCTTGTGTTTAATTCTCGTATCTTGTTGTAGTTGTTTGAGCCATGTAAGCTCACTTGCGGTTGCGGCAATAGCTAGATATTCGGCTTCCGCGCTTGATCCAGCTACAACGGTTTGCTTCTTGCTTTTCCACTTGTGAGATTTCTTCCAACAAATGCAATAGCCGGTGGTGGATCTTCTATCACAACTCTCGGCCCAATCCGCGAGTAGCCTACAATAGAAATCATTATTTTTCTTAAACCATAAACCTCGACCAGGTGAACCCTTAAGATATCTAAGAATGTGAACAATAGCATCTATATGACTTGTTCGTGGAGCATGCATAAATTGGCTTATCGCACTAACCGCAAATGAAATGTCAGTCTAGTAACGATAAGATAAATTAGCTTGCCCACAAGTCTTTGAAATTGTCCAACATCTTCTAAGGGTTTCCCTCTCCTCAATGTTTATTTTTTGTTAATTTCCATTGGGGTAATAGTTGGCTTGACATCTAATTTTCTCGTTTCTTTTAATAAGTCTATGGTATATTTCTTTGTGAGAGAAATAATCTTTTTCTTGAATAAGTTAATTCAATGCCTAAAAAATACTTAAGTTCACCTAAATCTTTGTGTCAAACTTATTTTTAAATGATGCTTAATCAATTTAATTTCGTTTTCATTGTTTCCGGTAATTATTAAATCATCAACATATACTAAAACGATTTGTGGTTGTGGTTTTGGTCAAGTTTAAAACATAGATGAGTGGGCCGAACTTTTGGAAAAACTGAACTCTAATAATGCATGACTTAGTTTTGCAAACTAAGCACGAGGTGATTGTTTTAGACCATAAATTGCTTTATGCAATTTACATGCCAATATTTTGTTATTTTCAATTTTGTGACAGGGTGATAAGCTCATATAAACATCATCATCTAAAGTTCCTTTTAATAATGTATTTTTAACATCCATTTGATACAAATTTCATCCTTGGTTAACCGTTATGGACAATAACATCCTTACCGTACTCATTTTTGCAACCAGTGCAAATGTTTCCTTATAATCAATACTATATGTTTGTGTAAACCCTTTTGCTACTAATTACTTTATATCGCTCAATTGATCCATCACTGTTATATTTATTTTTATACCCATTTGCATCCTACGGGTTTTTTTCTTGAGGCAATTCTACAATTTTAGCTCCTCTTGCATTGCATTTTTCCATAATGAATTTGCAATTACCTCTTGATAAGTTGAGGGTTCACTTTGATCAGATATTGAGCTTAGATAAGCACAAAAATTTGATGAAATATTATTATATGATATAGATTTTCGATAGGATATGTAGTAGAATGATACTTGACAAAATCTTGTAACCTTTGAGGGAGTCAAATTAAATAAACTGACTTTCGTAGCGTGTTTGAGTTATTATCCCCTTGAACTTGGAAATTGTTACCTTGCTCTTTATTTTTCTCAAGGATGTTGTCTTTGCTCTTCATTTTGCTCAAAAACATAACCTTGCTCTTGGGTACCTCTTTCTACTTGCTCATCTAATGTTAGTTGTGGCCTAGGTTGCTAAAAAAAAATACGGTTCCCCTCAAAAATATTTTTTTTCCATTTGTTCATTTTTCTTTGTTCAAAATTTTCTATTTAACTATTTTCTCTTTGTTTGAAATATGACTCCTCAAAAAATATAACATCTCTCGATATGTGTATTTTTTTGTTGATCAAGTCATAGTTATATTCTTTTTTGTGAGCAGTAACCCAAAAAAATGCACTGATTGCGTGTTTGTCTAACTTATTTCTATGTTTTCGTTGAACATGTACAAAGCATGTACAAAAATTCGCAAATGATTTGAACTTATAAACCTATTATTTAAAGTTTTTAGAGGTGATTTATTTTGTAAGATTAAACTAGGAGTTTTATTGATTAGATAAGCCGCCGTAAGTATCGTTTCGGACCAAAAATATTTTGGAACATTATTTTGAACATCTAAGCTCTTCTTAGTTCTAATAAATGTCTGTTTTTCTTTCAGCAACTATTTTGTTGTGGAGTGCCAACACATGTTGTTTGATGAGTTATACCAAGATTTTTAAGATAACTCGAGAAATCTTTATTTAATATTCAGTTTCATTATCCGTACGTACGTAATGTTTTAATACCTGAAATACTAAATATTAAATTTACAAATTCTTTAAATACCTGAAATACTTTCAATTTAGCTTTAAGTAAATAAATAAATGTGGTTCATGAAAAATCGTCAATGAATGTAACAAAGTATTTAAAACCATTATGTGAATCAATTGGGGTCAGACTCCAAACATCGTAATGCACAAGTTCAAGAGATACTAGTTTTATTTTGAGAGTTTGGAAAAGGCAACCTAGTTTGTTTGCATACTGACAAATATTACAACAACTTGAGTTCCAGTTTGGTAATACAAATAAATTTTCTAATATATTATTGAGGATGTCCCAGTGTAGAATGCCATATATAATTTGTCTTTACTCATTTGAGAATTTTGGGCAACATGAGCTAGATTGAATGATTCTAAAATATATAATTCATTTTGAAATTTCTCTTCACCAATTTTCTTAACCGTGGTAATGTCTTGAAATATTACATTATTGGGTGTGTAAATATCACGTTGCATTTCAATTCTTGTGTAATTTTGCTAACGAATAATAGGCTAGAGGTAAATGATGGCATGTATAATACATGGTGATGGTTTTTCCAAAGAATTGTGTTTCTCAATTCCTTGTATTGGTACTTGAATACCATTGGCTACCGTTACAAAGTTATTTGTGACATTTTTGTTCGTCCACTTTTGTAATAATTCAAAACAATTTGTCATGTGATCTATAGCATCTGAATCAATAATATCCAAACCGTCTTATTTACGGTTGAAAAAGCATTGGGTTTAATCAAGTTAAATGAATTACCTAAATTATCATGAGAATTAATTGAATTATCAAAATTATTTAAATGATGATTAGACATAATTAATTAATTATGTGAAACCATATGACAATAATTATGTAAATTATAAACATTACTTAATTAATCATTTAAACTGTTTGAATGATGCGATGAAGTGTTCAAATCAAGTTTAGAGTTACCAAATAATGCATTACGTTCGAACTTGAATTTCTCCAGCGCTTGTCTTTTACCCTTCAGCGTGGAAATGGAGGGTACAGTTCCAACTGGACCGGAGAAGAGCATGAATGCAGAAGAATTTGCTGCCGCTTCATCCTTCAGCATGGGAATGGAGAGCACCACTTGCTCTTGTTCACCTTGATTGTTATATCTTATGGCCAGCGATGGATTATAAGCCATTAGCCATTTGAGCAAATTTTGCGAATTTCTTGTTTCTTCGATTGGGAATCAATCCCGCTCTGATACCATGAATAAACTTAGTTAATTTAAAAGAATGATTTTATTGAATAACGGTTCATACTTTACATCCTATAGATCAATCTATTTATATGTTTACAAGGCTAAAGAGCCGTTGGAAGAGAAAGTTAAAAGGGAAATAAAGATAGTAACGGTAACAGAATAAAGAGATATAAAAATGTAGATGGGTTTATGCTATGTACATCCTAGAATAACATCTCCTACTTAGTTAATTTTGATAAGCATCTCCAACACAACATAATCCTATATTCTTCACTGAAAAGTGAAAACCATCCCTTGTATCATTAATACCCTACTTACTACAAGTCTACAACCCGAATCCAACAACCCAATATTGCATCGCACATAAAAATTTGCACCTTAGCCTACTTCAAATCAAAAACATACATTTTCTACTCTTTCTGTACACAATTCCTATATTATAACCAAGCTATACACAGATACAATTTTGTTCTGCTCGACTACGTGAAGGTTACCCTGTTCGGCAAAGCTAGAATTTGAGGCAGGGGTAGGCAGTAATCGGGTTCGGATTCTTTTTTGTTAACGGGTTCGGGTTCTAAACAGGCTTGGGTTCAAAACACTTTCTAAATTACATATTACAAATTGGTACATATTCTAAATTACAGATTCTTATTTGAATTTGTATTGCTCAAATGAGGCTAAAATGTACTCTATTCTGCTATTTTTGAAGGATTATCTATAAAATTATTCTCAACTTAAAATAATTTGGATTTACACTATTTATGAGCCAACATAAAAAATATTTTCAAATTTTGAATCATTTTATGACCCAAATTATGATATCATTGTGTTAATTCAAATTCCTTGATCGCTATTGCATTATGGTACCACAAACACTAATACCTCAACTTTATTTAAATTCTCTGTACATATTTTGCATCTTTTTTTTGTGCTCCATTTCACGCATAAATCACTTGAAACTAGACTGCAACAAAAGATTCTTACTTCATAATTAACAAGAAAAATATATATTTTAAGCTTTTACAAGGTAATAATTATGTTACATAATTATTCAGTAATTTATTATTTTTATATGTCTGTTGGAGAATTTGATTGGCTCGTCTATAATTAAAGAAAAAGTCTGAGAGGAATTACATTACCATAAAAACTAGAAACTAAATTGCAAATAGTAGAAACTAAAAAGCTGACAGCTCCTTTTTAAAAACTAAAAAGGCCAGCCCCTCATGTTGCCCGTCTCTTCTCTTTTCTGTAAAATTAAAAGAGATGGAGGGGCTCTTTGTGACTTTCCTTTCTAAACTCTCTAACAAGCATTTGTTCTTACCAGTAGCGCCAAATCAACCCCTGTTATTGTCTTTGGGTCTGATCTCTTAAGTAATCATGCCTCAACTTAAGAAGTTGTTTGTTAGCAGGCTGAGTAAACATCTGGGTCAGGGGTAGGCAAAACCAAATCAGAGGTAGCAAGGCCTACTAAAGAACCTTAACCAAATTTGTTTTTGTTTAGGGTAGACAACTGCCTACCCCTGTAGTACAGTAGCTTCGCCCTGCCCGTTCGAGTTCAAATCACTTCGGGAAGGGATTTGCTCAATTCAAACCATTCAATTTCAACTAAAGACTGGGTATGTTTGGATGCGAGTTAGAATAGCTAGAATAGTGAAATTTGGAATTAGTAGATTACAATAGAGAAAAAATAGTGATTTTCATATTAGTAAAAATATTATTTGGATTGTACATTTGGAATAGTGAATAGCTATAACTGAAAATAATAGTGTTAATAAGGTGCTAATTAAGAAAAAAGATAGACAAGTGGGATCTTAAACGAATTGTCATGACGTGAAAATAGCAGAAGTTGTGTCAACTTTGTCATTTCAGAACTGTGTTGGCGGAAATTCAAAAGGAAAATATTTTCTCTCTCTTCACACTTTCGAATAGTAGTTATTCCAATATTTACAAGGAATAGAGAATAGCAGCTGTTGTAGCTATTCTGAATAGTAAAAATATTGTTTAGATGCACATTGTTATTCCGAATAGTCCATATTCTCGAATAGCACCCTATTCTAGCTATTATTGCTTCATCCACACATAGCTATTATGCTTCATCCACACATACTCTAATGAAGAGTTGCATATTCAACAAACTAATTTATTTGATTGAATTGGAAGATATGAATCGATAAAATTCTAATCGAGGTCATTTCTGGATAATTATACACATGGCCAAAATACTAAGTACCTTATGCCCGTTCGGTACTAATTAAACATTGTTCCATAATGAAGTGAAAGCCATACTCTTCTAGTGAAAATCTTCTTTTACTCTACTATAAGCAGTTTGTTGCTGTATTTGATAAATGTTTTAAAAAGAGGGTTTCTTTGTGGTATCTAATTTAGATGGATGGTGGATTAGTAAGAATAGTAAACTAATCTTAAAATTGAGAATATAGCTAACTTAACATTTTGTTGAGTTAGTAGAATAGTGAGGTAATTTAAAAAAGACAAACAAAGAATAGTTGGTAGTTCTTGATTCAAATATAGATTAGCCCAAAAGAATAATAGTGCTATATATTTTGAGTTAGTTTATTCTTGCTACAACCAAATGCATTCTATGAGAAGAAAAATGGGAAACCTTTTTTTTTTTGAAAGAAATTCTTTCTATTAGACTCCTTTATATAATTATATACTCTCATTATTTTTCTGAATTAGAGTAAAAGAATAGATATTTTCGGAAAAATAATATCAAGCACAAAATCATGGACAAGAAATTGTAATCATCTAGAGGTAAAACAAAAAAGAACATTTTTTGCTCTAGCGAGGCTATGGTAATGTGTATATATGTTCGACCCGTGCTATAAATTCGTATCTCTATTTTAAAAGTTCAAAAAACGATCCTAATCAATAAATATGATCTTTATATGAAAATCTAATTCGAGGCCAACTTTCACATTTTTTGTAAGGAACTTCTTAGCTTTTTTTGTAGGTAGAAAATTACTTGATCTAAACATTTTTTCACCATCTGAAAGTAGAGATCACATATCTAAAAAATAGTAAAAGAATATTTAAAAAAATACAATTTGGTATCTAAGTATATTTTCATGTTAATATCATATTTTGACGGTTCAGATTGACTGTTTAAACTTTGAAAATAAAGATATGGATTCATAACACGGGATCAATCCGTAATATGCATATTATTGTTTGAAAAGAAAAATCCAAATTCTTGCATATTTTATTAAAAAGTAAGTCATATATCTTTTTGTTGTCCCTAACGGCACCTAGAGGAGGTGAATAGGGAGTCTTAAATACTCTTGGACGTTTTTCGGTTAAACTATCTAAACTAACAAGCAAGCAATCAACAAGCAAACGTGTACAAATAAAGTAAATAGAGTAGAGTTAGAGAAATTTGACACACGAGATGATAACGGAGTTCGGCTTAAAATGCCTACGTCTCCAGGGTAACACAACCTCGTCGGCGCGCCTTTCCTATTACCCAATGAGAAAAGGATACACTCGTGACACGTGAGCCCAAACAAAGGTGGGAAGTCACAGTCTAATTCGTGTATAAATTTGAGCCTAGAAGCTTGAGCTGGAGAGTCCTAAGCAGAGGATTGTTTATATGTGAGCGGAAATACTCGAGCCGGTGAGCCATTAATGTCCTACAAGCAGGAAGTCACGCGATAGAAAAGGAGTACTAAGTAGATCTCCACATTATCGAATAACGAACCAACACTCTAACTAAATCTAGAGTAGATTAGTCAAGTGGATTTGAGATTATCAAAGGAGTATTGAAGTTTTAACTGATCTCTTAAAGAATGAAGCTCTCAAGAACATATAATTAGTGTTTTTTGAAATTTAGGGGCAGCTTGCTTCAAACTGGAGTTAGATAATTTACTCTATTTATAGAGAGAGCTCCAGATCTAAGTATTTGAACTGATCCGTTCAGAACGATAATCTTCCGTTCGAACGGATAGTTCAAATGTGTTGCAGTTTAGGGTTTTTTTGCCTTTTTGAACTTTACACTAATCGTTCAGTACGTTTAGTTCCGTACTGAACGGATAGTGTATTTATCTCAATTCTGTATAACTCAAGTAGCGTACAGTACGGTTGGTATCCATTCAGAACGGAACGACAATTGAAAGTCCCGGGATGCTACGGAACTATTCTGTTCCAAACGGTTGTCAAACGGAATAATTCTTCTGTACTGCAACGCTTCATTATCTATCTGGTACCATTCAATACATTCCCTACTGAACGGTTTGTTTCCATACCAAACAGATAGTTCCTGAAATCAACAATATCAAATGTACTTTACTTTTTTATTTGATCATATTACAATCTATAATGTTAATCTTCGTAAAGTCTTAGGGCCTGTTCGGGAGCAATACTGTTGCTGTGGGAAAAAAAATTCACTCAAGGGTGAATTTTTTTTTCCCATAGCAACAGTAAAATTTAGTTCAACTTTTCTTTGAACCCACGCCCATACCCATTCCCACAGCAACACCGAACAGGCCCTTATTGATTCTATTGGTTTTTCAAATTTTAATCTTACAATTATAATGTTTTTGAACCTACAAACTCACTCATACAATGAAATCGTTAAATACAATCACTGTATGTTTTACAAATTAGTCAAATAAAATAATTAGAAGATTACATAGAACAACATCTTTTCCCTTTTTATTTCTTTAACCATTTTTTTTCTAATGTTAATCATCGATCGTAGACTAATATACAAATACATTCATTGTTCTTATCATCATAGCTATATATTATTCTTACTGTTCAGTTTAATATGTTACTTATTCAGTTTATATATTTATTTAAATAGGATTAACCTAGTACTGATCATGAGAACTAAACAAATTAATAAGAAAAGATCAAATATCGAAAAATTTAACACTGAAGGCGCCTTAAACCGGTACCGACTCAATCAAATAACATACATATTTAATTATCCAATTTATAAATATTATTTTTCAATTAAGTAAAATTTATTATGAACTACTTTAATTTAATAATAATAATAATAAAGATAATTACTGAGCATTTTCATAGCAGTATATAGATTTGGAGGAGGGTTCAAATGCCTTCATTTTTTGTGCCTTCATCATGCCTCCATTTTTTAAAACTTTAATAACTCAAAATTTAAAACTTAAACGTCAAAATAAAACCGTTAGATGTAATCTATGTTATTTTCTCTATGTGCTCATAAAAAATTATCACATTTCAATTTTGCTTTTATGTTAATCAATAAGTTGAAAAATCAACGTCTAGAAATTATCTACATTAGTATACATTTTTACAAGCTCAAGATGACAACCAAAACAAAATTGAAATACCATAATTTTTTACACGTGCATAGATAAAATGATGTAGTTCATATCCAACAATTTTATTTTGAATTTTAAGTTTTAAATTTTGAGTTATTAAAGTTTTAAAGAATGAAGACATGATTGAGGCACTAAAAATGAAGGCATTTGAACCCTCCTCGTAGATTTGTCTTCGTACAATGTATCGACGATCCATTAGATGTTGTCATATTATGATGACAGCAAATGTATCTATCGTTAATGCCACCAGTTGTTGTATCAACGTAAATATTTGATCTTCAATTACTTTTAATTAAAAACATTTAAGATTGTTAAACAGTGTCAATATCATCAAGACTTGATCAAGAGTCACAGATTTGTGGTACAAGGGAACAGATCAAAAGTACGTAGGAAGCCAGGAAGGTATGGGAGGTGCAGTGCATGTTTTCTGAGATACAATTACGTATGAGGTAAGACACTAGCAGTAGCCAGACCAGACTGGAAAAAATATATTCAAGATCAGACGCATAGACATGAAATCATTACATTTCTTTTTGCTAGTTTTGACTTGTTGTATGACTTGTATCAGTATTTAGCAGTACAGTCGGCCAATATTTTGGAAGATTTCGTACAGTCGTAGTAGCTATTGACTAGGCAATGTCTAGTCGTGGCAATTATCGCACCTTTTATGTCGCGAATTCCCGAGGACCTCTATCTATGTCTATCTATCTACTCTCTGTCTCACGGGTTGCTTTCCGCCACATTTCCCATGGCAATATGCCGTACCCTGATTCGAACAAATCATGTCGTACTTTATTAGTATAACAAACAAAACAGATTGTTTAACAATTTTTTATTTTTTTTGAATTTTGACTGTCGTCAAAATAAAGTTTAAATTTTTAAATTTCATATTATAGACACAATTCGTATTATTTATTTATCATGTCTGTAATTTTATTTAATTAATGCATAGGGCATATTGACTCAAGCTATGAATTAAAATTATTAGTTTGAAAGTCCTAGCGGTTGATCAGAACTGTTTAATATGGTCTTCATATGAATATGTACTTGTGAACTAAATTTTACATTTTCTTATATGGGTAGAAAATCACTTGATCTGAAAATTATTGATTATCCAAAAACACTGATTTTTTACGAGGAAAGCTGGGTAAGGATGCGCCCATCTAAAAAAATAGTAAAAATTAAAGAAATGTAAAATTTAGTTTACAAGTACATATTCATATGGTGAACTATGTTGAATGATTTGGATCGTCTGTTAGAATTTTGAAATAAAAATATTGATTCGTAGAATGAACCAATTTGCACTATGCATAGTACCACAACTAGGGGTGCAAGCGTATCAGATATTATTTGTCTGTATCTGAATCCGTATTTAAAAATTAGATATGAATATGGACACAGATATGGTTTTAAATTTTAATTGTCCGTATTCGAATAATAGATATATACCGTATAATATAATATATATTGTGAAAAAAATTACGTTATTCATCATTATAAATTTAAAATTAATTCTATTTATGTATAAAGTATTGTAAAAGGCCCACAAGTCTTAGAGCATCTACATCATAGCAACTCAAATGGATTTTTAAATAATTGTTAACCATTTTTTAAAAATTAAGGTCTCTAAAATTTCTAAATCTCACATCTCTAAAATTAATTTTAGAGTTTCTATTAAGCCATGTCAACAACAATTAAAAAGGAGAAATAATTTAAGCCAATCATTTAGTCAGCATAGAGTTTATAAACAGTTTCTTAATAAGAAACTTTACTGCATTAACAGTCCAGTAAATTTTAAATCTATTTTTCTACATTAACGGTCCAGTAAATTTTAAATATAGTTACAAATATATATAATATACCTTGTCCAATATTAAAAACAAAAGACTTCTAGGCTGATCGAAATCCTTCCCAATATTTCTTTCCCGCAATAATCAAATTAAAGTCCAATTTCTTACAATTATCTCTCAGGCCCTGTTCGGCTGCCACTGTGGCAGTGGGAAAAAAAAATTCACTCAGAGTGAATTTTTTTTTCCACGCACACAGTGTTTCGACCATTCAACCCAGACCCATTCCCGTTCTCGCGTGGCGGCCGAACAGGCTCTTAAGGAATACTTTTTTAAAAGCACTGAAAGAGACCAGCTGCTAATTGCTTGTATTGAATTAAATTCATATTTCTCATAGGTATTTCTTCTGATAAATATTTATTTCTTTAAAAGCATATCCAGTTGTAGATAAAGAAGGTTGTTTTTTGAAATATAAATGCAGGCTTCTCTCGCTTCAAAAATTTATTTAAAAACAACATTGACACAATCTTCTTTAACTAGAAAATTAAGATATCTAGTTACAACGTATACATTAAGGGCACTAGCTAGAGAAATTATAAATTACATTCATTTTTATGAAAAATATTATATAGTTTTTTTGAATTAAATTCCAAATTTTGTGAATTTCAGTCATTAATAACCTTTGTATCTAGCTAAATGTACGGGTAGAAATATTGACAATACTATTTTAACTTCATGCAAAGCACATTTAATACAGACAATAAAGAACATATAATTTGTACACACTGTGTGTAGCAAAAACAGTTCTGTCAATATTTTTACTCCAATTGTTAACAGCACAAACAATAGTTAATCAGGGAAGCCAACAAGTTATAATAAGTAACATCTGGGGGAAACGAAGGGATACCCTAAGCAAAAATAGAACGATCAATCAAAGCGCCAAACGGTGTTTGGTAGGGTCAACACAATAAATGCTGGAGAGCCCCACAATTGGATTGTGGGGAAAAGAAGAAATGAGGATCCGGTCGGTCACCTATTCAAGCGGACGAAACTCTTTGGATTTTGCATTTTTGCTGCCTAATCTACTCCATTAATTCCTGATCTGACAGTTCACATGTGGCTTTGACCGTGTAACAGTTTCCCATGCCCATTTATGACAGATTTCAAAGCCACCAAGCTAAGTTTAATACTAGATTACTAGCCGTTGAATAAATAATTAACGGTCAAGATATGTCGGGTAGCGACCAATGGTTTTTTTTACTTTCCAGAGGAGCCAAGCGGATCCAAACAGAAAAGAGGAGCAGTTACGCGCAGCGGCAACAACGCTCTCATCCAACCACACGCGTCATGAGCCCGTGCTGTTCCCCGCCCCACGACACGCCACCCCTGCTCTCCACGTGACCCGTCAGCATACTTCCTCTCCAGTACGGAAAGTCCGCATTGCTAGCAAGCGACCTTTCCGTACTGGAGAGGAAGTATGCTGACGGGTCACGTGGAGAGCAGGGGTGGCGTGTCGTGGGGCGGGGAACAGCACGGGCTCATGACGCGTGTGGTTGGATGAGAGCGTTGTTGCCGCTGCGCGTAACTGCTCCTCTTTTCTGTTTGGATCCGCTTGGCTCCTCTGGAAAGTAAAAAAAACCATTGGTCGCTACCCGACATATCTTGACCGTTAATTATTTATTCAACGGCTAGTAATCTAGTATTAAACTTAGCTTGGTGGCTTTGAAATCTGTCATAATGGGCATGGGAAACTGTTACACGGTCAAAGCCACATGTGAACTGTCAGATCAGGAATTAATGGAGTAGATTAGGCAGCAAAAATGCAAAATCCAAAGAGTTTCGTCCGCTTGAATAGGTGACCCGGATCCTCATTTCTTCTTTTCCCACAATCCAATTGTGGGGCTCTCCAGCATTTATTGTGTTGACCCTACCAAACACCGTTTGGCGCTTTGATTGATCGTCTATTTTTTGCTTAGGGTATCCCTTCTTTTCCCCCAGATGTTACTTATTATAACTTGTTGGCTTCCCTGATTAACTATTGTTTGTGCTGTTAACAATTGGAGTAAAAATATTGACAGAACTGTTTTTGCTACACACAGTGTGTACAAATTATATGTTCTTTATTGTCTGTATTAAATGTGCTTTGCATGAAGTCAAAATAGTATTGTCAATATTTCTACCCGTACATTTAGCTAGATACAAAGGTTATTAATGACTGAAATTCACAAAATTTGGAATTTAATTCAAAAAAACTATATAATATTTTTCATAAAAATGAATGTAATTTATAATTTCTCTAGCTAGTGCCCTTAATGTATACGTTGTAACTAGATATCTTAATTTTCTAGTTAAAGAAGATTGTGTCAATGTTGTTTTTAAATAAATTTTTGAAGCGAGAGAAGCCTGCATTTATATTTCAAAAAACAACCTTCTTTATCTAGAACTGGATATGCTTTAATAAATATTTATCAGAAGAAATACCTATGAGAAATATGAATGTAATTCAATACAAGCAATTAGCAGCTGGTCTCTTTCAGTGCTTTTAAAAAAGTATTCCTTAAGAGCCTGTTCGGCCCACGCGCGAGGGAATGGGTCTGGGTTGAATGGTCGAAACACTGTGTGCGTGGAAAAAAAAATTCACTCTGAGTGAATTTTTTTTTTCCCACTGCCACAGTGGCAGCCGAACAGGGCCTGAGAGATAATTGTAAGAAATTGGACTTTAATTTGATTATTGCGGGAAAGAAATATTGGGAAGGATTTCGATCAGCCTAGAAGTCTTTTGTTTTTAATATTGGACAAGGTATATTATATATTTGTAACTATATTTAAAATTTACTGGACGTTAATGTAGAAAAATAGATTTAAAAATAGATTTAAAATTTACTGGACCGTTAATGCAGTAAAGTTTCTTATTAAGAAACTGTTTATAAACTCTATGCTGACTAAATGATTGGCTTAAATTATTTCTCCTTTTTAATTGTTGAAAATAGAAATAGAAGGAGATAAAAAGTGGGTGCATTGGAGCATTGGAACCTCCTCATTATATATATATATAGATATAGATATAAATAATATATAATATAGATATATATATTTATAACTATATACAAAATAAAAATAGAATTAATTTTAAATTTATCATGATGAATAAACGTAATTTTGTTCACAATATATATTATATTATACGGTATATATCTATTATTCGAATACGGATAATTAAAATTTAAAACCATATCTGTGTCCATATTCATATCAAATTTTTGAATACGGATTCGGATACAGAAATAATATCTGACCCGTTTCAACCCTAGTTGTGGTACTATGCATAGTGCAAATTGGTTCATTCTACGAATCAATATTTTTATTTCAAAATTCTAACGGTCGATCCGAATCATTCAACATGGCCACCATATGAATATGTACTTGTAAACTAAATTTTAAATTTCTTTAATTTTTTACTATTTTTTTAGATGGGTAAAAAATTAGTGTTTTTGGATGGTCAAGAATGTTCAGATCAAGTGATTTTCTACACATATAAGAAAATATAAAATTTAATTTACAAGTACATATTCATATTGGAGACCATATTAAGACTTTCAAACTAATAATTTTAATTCATAGCTTGAGTCAAAATGCCCTATACATTAAGTAAATAAAATTACAGACGTGATAAATAAATAATACGAATTGTGTCTATAATATGAAATTTAAAAATTAAACTTTATTTTTGACGACAGTCAAAATAAATAAAAAAAAAAAAAAAATTGTTAAACAATCTCTTTTGTTTGTTATACTAATAAAGTACGACATGATTTGTTCGAATCAGGGTACGGCATATTGCCATGGGAAATGTGGCGGAAAGCAACCCGTGAGACAGAGAGTAGATAGATAGACATAGATAGAGGTCCTCGGGAATTCGCGACATAAAAGGTGCGATAATTGCCACGACTAGACATTGCCTAGTCAATAGCTACTACGACTGTACGAAATCTTCCAAAATATTGGCCGACTGTACTGCTAAATACTGATACAAGTCATACAACAAGTCAAAACTAGCAAAAAGAAAAGTAATGATTTCATGTCTATGCGTCTGATCTTGAATATATTTTTTTCCAGTCTGGTCTGGCTACTGGCTACTGCCTACCTCATACGTAATTGTATCTCAGAAAACACTGCACTGCACCTCCCATACCTTCCTGGCTTCCTACGTACTTTTGATCTGTTTCCCTTGTACCACAAATCTGTGACTCTTGATCAAGTCTTGATGATATTGACACTGTTTAACAATCTTAAATGTTTTTAATTAAAAGTAATTGAAGATCAAATATTTACGTTGATACAACAACTGGTGGCATTAACGATAGATACATTTGCTGTCATCATAATATGACAACATCTAATGGATCGTCGATACATTGTACGAAGACAAATCTACGAGGAGGGTTCAAATGCCTTCATTTTTGGTGCCTCAATCATGTCTTCATTCTTTAAAACTTTAATAACTCAAAATTTAAAACTTAAAATTCAAAATAAAATTGTTGGATATGAACTACATCATTTTATCTATGCACGTGTAAAAATTTATGATATTTCAATTTTGTTTTGGTTGTCATCTTGAGCTTGTAAAAATGTATACTAATGTAGATAATTTCTAGACGTTGATTTTTCAACTTATTGATTAACATAAAAGCAAAATTGAAATGTGATAATTTTTATGAGCACATAGAGAAAATAACATAGATTACATCTAACGGTTTTATTTTGACGTTTAAGTTTTAAATTTTGAGTTATTAAAGTTTTTAAAAATGGAGGCATGATGAAGGCACAAAAAATGGAGGCATTTGAACCCTCCTCCAAATCTATATACTGCTATGAAAATGCTCAGTAATTATCTTTATTATTATTATTATTAAATTAAAGTAGTTCATAATAAATTTTACTTAATTGAAAAATAATATTTATAAATTGGATAATTAAATATGTATGTTATTTGATTGAGTCGGTACCGGTTTAAGGCGCCTTCAGTGTTAAATTTTTCGATATTTGATCTTTTCTTATTAATTTGTTTAGTTCTCAGTACTAGGTTAATCCTATTTAAATAAATATATAAACTGAATAAGTAACATATTAAACTGAACAGTACGAATAATATATAGCTATGATGATAAGAACAATGAATGTATTTGTATATTAGTCTACGATGATTAACATAAGAAAAAAAATGGTTAAAGAAATAAAAAGGGAAAAGATGTTGTTCTATGTAATCTTCTAATTATTTTATTTGACTAATTTGTAAAACATACAGTGATTGTATTTAACGATTTCATTGTATGAGTGAGTTTGTAGGTTCAAAAACATTATAATTGTAAGATTAAAATTTGAAAAACCAATAGAATCAATAAGGGCCTGTTCGGTGTTGCTGTGGGAATGGGTATGGGCATGGGTTCAAAGAAAAGTTGAACTAAATTTTACCTGTTGCTATGGGAAAAAAATATTCACCCTTGAGTGAATTTTTTTTCCCACAGCAACAGTGTTGCTCCCGAACAGGCCCTAAGACTTTACGAAGATTAACATTATAGATTGTAATATGATCAAATAAAAAAGTAAAGTACATTTGATATTGTTGATTTCAGGAACTATCTGTTTGGTATGGAAACAAACCGTTCAGTAGGGAATGTATTGAATGGTACCAGATAGATAATGAAGCGTTGCAGTACAGAAGAATTATTCCGTTTGGCAACCGTTTGGAACAGAATAGTTCCGGAGCATCCCGGGACTTTCAATTGTCATTCCGTTCGGAACGGATACCAACCGTACTGTACGCTACTCGAGTTATACAGAATTGAGATAAATACACTATCCGTTCAGTACGGAACTAAACGTACTGAACGATTAGTGTAAAGTTCAAAAAGGCAAAAAAACCCTAAACTGCAACACATTTGAACTATCCGTTCGAACGAAAGATTATCGTTCTGAACGGATCAGTTCAAATACTTAGATCTGGAGCTCTCTCTATAAATAGAGTAAATTATCTAACTCCAGTTTGAAGCAAGCTGCCCCTAAATTTCAAAAAACACTAATTATATGTTCTTGAGAGCTTCATTCTTTAAGAGATCAGTTAAAACTTCAATACTCCTTTGATAATCTCAAATCCACTTGACTAATCTACTCTAGATTTAGTTAGAGTGTTGGTTCGTTATTCGATAATGTGGAGATCTACTTAGTACTCCTTTTCTATCGCGTGACTTCCTGCTTGTAGGACATTAATGGCTCACCGGCTCGAGTATTTCCGCTCACATATAAACAATCCTCTGCTTAGGACTCTCCAGCTCAAGCTTCTAGGCTCAAATTTGTACATGAATTAGACTGTGACTTTCCACCTTTGTTTGGGCTCACGTGTCACGAGTGTACCCTTTTCTCATTGGGTAATAGGAAAGGCGCGCCGATGAGGTTGTGTTACCCTGGAGACGTAGGCATTTTAAGCCGAACTCCGTTATCATCTCGTGTGTCAAATTTCTCTAACTCTACTCTATTTACTTTATTTGTACATGTTTGCTTGTTAATTGCTTGCTTGTTAGTTTAGATAGTTTAACCGAAAAACGTCCAAGAGTATTTAAGACTCCCTATTCACCTCCTCTAGGTGCCGTTAGGGACAACAAAAATATATATGACTTACTTTTTAATAAAATATGCAAGAATTTGGATTTTTCTTTTCAAACAATAATATGCATTGATCCCGTGTTATGGATCCATATCTTTATTTTCAAAGTTCAAACAGTCAATCTGAACCATCAAATATATATGATCTCAACATAAAAATATACTTAGATACTAAATTATATTTTTTAAATATTTTTTTACTATTTTTTAGATATGTAAATAATCTCTACTTTCGGATGGTGAAAAAATGTTTAGATCAAGTAATTTTCTACTTATAAAAAAAACTAAGAAGTTCCTTAAAAAAATGTGAAAGTTGGTCTCGAATTTCATTTTCATATGAAGATCATATTTATTGATTAGGATCGGTTTTTTGAACTTTTTAAAATGGAGATACGAATTTATAGCACGGGTCGAACATATATACCCATTACCATAGCCTCGCTAGAGCAAAAAATGTTCTTTTTTGTTTTACCTCTAGATGATTACAATTTCTTGTCCATGATTTTGTGCTTGATATTATTTTTCCGAAAATATCTATTCTTTTACTCTAATTCAGAAAAATAATGAGAGTATATAATTATATAAAGGAGTCTAATAGAAAGAATTTCTTTCAAAAAAAAAAAAGGTTTCCCATTTTTCTTCTCATAGAATGCATTTGGTTGTAGCAAGAATAAAACTAACTCAAAAATATATAGCACTATTATTCTTTTGGGCTAATCTATATTTGAATCAAGAACTACCAACTATTCTTTGTTTGTCTTTTTTAAATTACCTCACTATTCTACTAACTCAACAAAATGTTAAGTTAGCTATATTCTCAATTTTAAGATTAGTTTACTATTCTTACTAATCCACCATCCATCTAAATTAGATACCACAAAGAAACCCTCTTTTTTAAAAACATTTATCAAATACAGCAACAAACTGCTTATAGTAGAGTAAAAGAAGATTTTCACTAGAAGAGTATGGCTTTCACTTCATTATGGAACAATGTTTAATTAGTACCGAACGGGCATAAGGTACTTAGTATTTTGGCCATGTGTATAATTATCCAGAAATGACCTCGATTAGAATTTTATCGATTCATATCTTCCAATTCAATCAAATAAATTAGTTGTTGAATATGCAACTCTTCATTAGAGTATGTGTGGATGAAGCAATAATAGCTATGTGTGGATGAAGCAATAATAGCTAGAATAGGGTGCTATTCGAGAATATGGACTATTCGGAATAACAATGTGCATCTAAACAATATTTTTACTATTCAGAATAGCTACAACAGCTGCTATTCTCTATTCCTTGTAAATATTGGAATAACTACTATTCGAAAGTGTGAAGAGAGAGAAAATATTTTCCTTTTGAATTTCCGCCAACACAGTTCTGAAATGACAAAGTTGACACAACTTCTGCTATTTTCACGTCATGACAATTCGTTTAAGATCCCACTTGTCTATCTTTTTTCTTAATTAGCACCTTATTAACACTATTATTTTTCAGTTATAGCTATTCACTATTCCAAATGTACAATCCAAATAATATTTTTACTAATATGAAAATCACTATTTTTTCTCTATTGTAATCTACTAATTCCAAACTTCACTATTCTAGCTATTCTAACTCGCATCCAAACATACCCAGTCTTTAGTTGAAATTGGATGGTTTGAATTGAGCAAATCCCTTCCCGAAGTGATTTGAACTCGAACGGGCAGGGGCGAAGCTACTGTACTACAGGGGTAGGCAGTTGTCTACCCCTGAAACAAAAACAAATTTGGTTAAGGTTCTTTAGTAGGCCTTGCTTACCTCTGAATTTGGTTTTGCCTACCCCTGACCCAGATGTTTACTCAGCCTGCTAACAAACAACTTCTTAAGTTGAGGCATGATTACTGGTAAGAGATCAGACTCAAAGACAATAACAAGGCTGATTTGGCGCTACTGGTAAGGAGAAATGTTTGTTAGAGAGTTTAGAAAGGAAAGTTACAAGGAGCCCTCCATCTGTTTTAATTTTACAGAAAAGAGAAGAGGCGGGCAACATAAAGGGCCGACCTTTTAAGTTTTTAAAAAGGAGTTGTTAGCTTTTTAGTTTCTAGTTTTTATGGTAATGTAATTCCTCTAAGACTTTCTCTTTAATTAATAGAGCATGCGAGCCAATTAAAATCTCCAACAGACATAAAAATAAATAAATTACTAAACAATTCTGTAACAGATTTATTACCTTGTAAAAGCTTAAAATATATATTTTTCTTGTTAATTATGAAGTAAGGATCTTTTGTTGCAGTCTAGTTTCAAGTGATCTATGTGTGAAAATGGACCACAAAAATAAGATGCATAATATGTACAGAGAATTTAAATAAAGTTGAGGTATTAGTGTTTGTGGTACCATAATGCAATAGCGATTAAGGAATTTAAATTAGCACAATTATGTCATAATTTGGCAATCGATAATATTTTCCAAATTGAGAAAAAAAATTCAAAATTTGAAAATATTTTTTATGTTTGACTCATAAATAGTGTAAATCCAAATCATTTAAGTTGAGAATAATTTGTAGATAATCCGTCAAAAGTGGTATAATAGAGTACATTTTAGCCTCATTTGAGCAATACAAATTCAAATAAGAATCTGTAATTTAGAATATGTACCAATTTGTAATATGTAATTTAGAAAGTGTTTTGAACCCGAACCCGTTAACAAAAAAGAATCCGAACCCGATTACTGCCTACTCCTGCCTCAAATTCTAGCTTTGCCGAACAGGGTAACCTTCACGTAGTCGAGCAGAACAAAATTGTATCTGTGTATAGCTTGGTTATAATATAGGAATTGTGTACAGAAAGAGTAGAAAATGTATGTTTTTGATTTGAAGTAAGCTAAGGTGCAAATTTTTATGTGCGATGCAATATTGGGTTGTTGGATTCGGGTTGTAGACTTGTAGTAAGTAGGGTATTAATGATACAAGGGATGGTTTTCACTTTTCAGTGAAGAGTATAGGATTATGTTGTGTTGGAGATGCTTATCAAAATTAACTAAGTAGGAGATGTTATTCTAGGATGTACATAGCATAAACCCATCTACATTTTTATATCTCTTTATTCTGTTACCGTTACTATCTTTATTTTCTTTTTAACTTTCTCTTCCAACGGCTCTTTAGCCTTGTAAACATATAAATAGATTGATCTATAGGATGTAAAGTATGAACCGTTATTCAATAAAATCATTCTTTTAAATTAACTAAGTTTGTTCATGGTATCAGAGCGGGATTGATTCCCAATCGAAGAAACAAGAAATTCGCAAAATTTGCTCAAATGGCTAATGGCTTATAATCCATCGCTGGCCATAAGATATAACAATCAAGGTGAACAAGAGCAAGTGGTGCTCTCCATTCCCATGCTGAAGGATGAAGCGGCAGCAAATTCTTCTGCATTCATGCTCTTCTCCGGTCCAGTTAGAACTGTACCCTCCATTTCCACGCTGAAGGGTAAAAGACAAGCGCTGGAGAAATTCAAGTTCGAACGTAATGCATTATTTGGTAACTCTAAACTTGATTTAAACACTTCATCGCATCATTCAAACAGTATAAATGATTAATTAAGTAATGTTTATAATTTACATAATTATTGTCATATGGTTTCATAATTTAATTATGTCTCATGATCATCATTTAAATAATTTTGATAATTCAATTAATTCTCATTATAATTTAGGTAATTCATTTAACTTGATTAAACCCAATGTTTTTTCAACCGTAAATAAGACGGTTTGGATATTATTGATTCAGATGCTATAGATCACATGACAAATTGTTTTAAATTATTACAAAAGTGGACGAACAAAAATGTCACAAATAGCTTTGTAACGGTAGCCAATTAATGGTATTCAAGTACCAATACAAGGAATTGAAGAAACACAATTCTTTGGAAAAACCATCACCATTGTATTATACATGCCATCATTTACCTCTAGCCTATTATTCGTTAGCAAAATTACACAAGAATTGAAATGCAACGTGATATTTACACACCCAATAATGTAATATTTCAAGACATTACCACGGTTAAGAAAATTGGTGAAGAGAAATTTCAAAATGAATTATATATTTTAGAATCATTCAATCTAGCTCATGTTGCCCAAAATTCTCAAATGAGTAAAGACAAATTATATATGGCATTCTACACTGGGACATCCTTTCAATAATATATTAGAAAATTTATTTGTATTACCAAACTGGAACTCAAGTTGTTGTAATATTTGTCAGTATGCAAACAAACTAGGTTGCCTTTTCCAAACTCTCAAAATAAACTAGTATCTCTCTTGAACTTGTGCATTACGATGTTTGGAGTCTGACCCCAATTGATTCACATAATGGTTTTAAATACTTTGTTACATTCATTGACGATTTTTCATGAACCACATTTATTTATTTACTTAAAGCTAAATTGAAAGTATTTCAGGTATTTAAAGAATTTGTAAATTTAATATTTAGTATTTCAGGTATTAAAACATTACGTACGTACGGATAATGAAACTGAATATTAAATAAAGATTTCTCGAGTTATCTTAAAAATCTTGGTATAACTCATCAAACAACATGTGTTGGCACTCCACAACAAAATGGAGTTGCTGAAAGAAAAACAGACATTTATTAGAACTAAGAAGAGCTTAGATGATTCAAAATAATGTTCCAAAATATTTTTGGTCCGAAACGATACTTACGGCGGCTTATCTAATCAATAAAACTCCTAGTTTAATCTTACAAAATAAATCACCTCTAAAAACTTTAAATAATAGGTTTATAAGTTCAAATCATTTGCGAATTTTTGTACATGCTTTGTACATGTTCAACGAAAACATAGAAATAAGTTAGACAAACACGCAATCGAGTGCATTTTTTTTGGGTTACTGCTCACAAAAAAAGAATATAACTATTATGACTTGATCAACAAAAAAATACACATATCGAGAGATGTTATATTTTTTGAGGAGTCATATTTCAAACAAAGAGAAAATAGTTAAATAGAAAATTTTGAACAAAGAAAAAATGAACAAATGGAAAAAATAAATATTTTGAGGGGAACCGTATTTTTTTTTAGCAACCTAGGCCACAACTAACATTAGATGAGCAAGTAGAAAGAGGTACCCAAGAGCAAGGTTATGTTTTTGAGCAAAATGAAGAGCAAAGACAACATCCTTGAGAAAAATAAAGAGCAAGGTAACAATTTCCAAGTTCAAGGGGATAATAACTCAAACACGCTACGAAAGTCAGTTTATTTAATTTGACTCCCTCAAAGGTTACAAGATTTTGTCAAGTATCATTCTACTACATATCCTATCGAAAATCTATATCATATAATAATATTTCATCAAATTTTTGTGCTTATCTAAGCTCAATATCTGATCAAAGTGAACCCTCAACTTATCAAGAGGTAATTGCAAATTCATTATGGAAAAATGCAATGCAAGAGGAGCTAAAATTGTAGAATTGCCTCAAGAAAAAAACCCGTAGGATGCAAATGGGTATAAAAATAAATATAACAGTGATGGATCAATTGAGCGATATAAAGTAATTAGTAGCAAAAGGGTTTACACAAACATATAGTATTGATTATAAGGAAACATTTGCACTGGTTGCAAAAATGAGTACGGTAAGGATGTTATTGTCCATAACGGTTAACCAAGGATGAAATTTGTATCAAATGGATGTTAAAAATACATTATTAAAAGGAACTTTAGATGATGATGTTTATATGAGCTTATCACCCTGTCACAAAATTGAAAATAACAAAATATTGGCATGTAAATTGCATAAAGCAATTTATGGTCTAAAACAATCACCTCGTGCTTAGTTTGCAAAACTAAGTCATGCATTATTAGAGTTCAGTTTTTCCAAAAGTTCGGCCCACTCATCTATGTTTTAAACTTGACCAAAACCACAACCACAAATCGTTTTAGTATATGTTGATGATTTAATAATTACCGGAAACAATGAAAACGAAATTAAATTGATTAAGCATCATTTAAAAATAAGTTTGACACAAAGATTTAGGTGAACTTAAGTATTTTTTAGGCATTGAATTAACTTATTCAAGAAAAAGATTATTTCTCTCACAAAGAAATATACCATAGACTTATTAAAAGAAACGAGAAAATTAGATGTCAAGCCAACTATTACCCCAATGGAAATTAACAAAAAATAAACATTGAGGAGAGGGAAACCCTTAGAAGATGTTGGACAATTTCAAAGACTTGTGGGCAAGCTAATTTATCTTATCGTTACTAGACTGACATTTCATTTGCGGTTAGTGCGATAAGCCAATTTATGCATGCTCCACGAACAAGTCATATAGATGCTATTGTTCACATTCTTAGATATCTTAAGGGTTCACCTGGTCGAGGTTTATGGTTTAAGAAAAATAATGATTTCTATTGTAGGCTACTCGCGGATTGGGCCGAGAGTTGTGATAGAAGATCCACCACCGGCTATTGCATTTGTTGGAAGAAATCTCACAAGTGGAAAAGCAAGAAGCAAACCGTTGTAGCTGGATCAAGCGCGGAAGCTGAATATCTAGCTATTGCCGCAACCGCAAGTGAGCTTACATGGCTCAAACAACTACAACAAGATACGAGAATTAAACACAAGCAACCTATGAAGATGTTTTGTGACAACAACTCCACTAGACACATCGCCTCGAATCCGGTGTTTCACGAACTGACAAAGCATATTGAAATGGATTGTCACTTTGTTAGAGAAAAAATGTAATCGAATGAAATTGAAACTCCCTACGTGTGTATAGCAAGGAGCAACTAGCCAACATATTCACAAAGGCCTTGGACACAAAACACTTTGAAGAAATTGTATGCAAGTTAGGCTCGTTTGAT
>JAJGRW010000690.1:19960-223643 GCA_025461045.1 Carex parvula | reverse complement strand
GTATGATGGAGGCATGAAAAATGGAGGCATTTGAACCCTCCTCAAGGTCATATTTAAGTAATAAATATTTGATTGGTTCTGGTACTTCTGAATGGAACAAACATATTAGAAACACATTTGGGCTGACGGTAATAATTTGCTAAATGTATCAGCAGGTGTCCCCAATATATGGAGCTCTTTTGTTACAGAGCATTAACCTATTGTAAATCCTAATCACAATGCCCCAGGGGATAGTCAAATTTTGCAAACTTTTTGTATGGCCAAGTTAAACTGAAATCTATTAGACCCAAGTCTTTCTCATAAAGCTCATGAACAAAATCAAATAAGCATCAATCCTTCAGCAGAAAATATATTTATATATCTCAAATATATCCACTGAAAAAGGCAATGCAATCTTAAACCAATTGCAAGTAGAAAGAATGAACAATGTACGGCGACAAAATTTCAAATTTTAACAAAAATTTACCAGTGATGAGATTCATATCACAGGGGACAATGCACTCGTCATATCCTGTATCCATCCATCATCTCCAGTCTCAGCCGGAAGCCGCGTCCCATGCCCGCTATAATGAAAAAATAAATAGTCCCCCGGCTCAGCCGAACCGACTAGATTACTCAATTCACGCCTTATATTCACCCCCGTCGGTTGTTTACACTTGGAATCAGTGTCAATAAGCACCACGATATCCTCCTTCGCAAACCCATACCGGTCGATCATGCTCTTGTACATGCGATTGACATCATTGATGCATCCTTTCAGCTCGGCTTTGGTGCCGGGATAGTTGATGCCCACAAGAAGAGCTTTCTTCCCATTGTTGAGAATTCGATCAGAGATAAGAGAGAGAATTTGGAACTGCAAGGTCACAAAAATGGAGATAATCAGAGAAAGTCGTCGGCTCTACAAGGGTTGGTTACTATGATTGAAGGTAAGTGGATTGGCACTCTGAATGAGGTTTTTGTTAACTATTTCCTTCTTTCATTATTTTTTTTATTTTCTTTCTTTATTTGTTTGTCCATTCATCCATTGACTGTTAATTTCTGGGGAAAGTCTCATCTGTTTTTGCTCTGTCATTGACCACTTTTGCAAACGTGGAACGGGAACGTTTGATTGGTTCAGTACATGCTGGGCTGTCTTTTTCAAGGATGACTTTTATTTTCTCCATTTTCTTTGAAAGGGACATGTCCATTTCAATAAATATTACATCCATTGCGTAGTCTAGCTTGTTGGGCCTAATCTGAAGCAGGATACTTTTACGCAGTCTAAGGCCTTCACAACCTATTGGGCATATTATAGGCCCTGGATGAACTGGGCCTCTGCTCTGCTCAAACCTAAAAACAACAGTCCGTATCCTCTGAGGTAACATAATATGCCAAATTGGTTGTGAAGGCCTTAGACTGCGTAAAAGTACTCTGTTTCAGATTAACACGCTGTGATTTTGATCTCGTAGTTCATCCAATTTGGCATATTATAGGCTCTGGATGAACTAGGATTGAATTAGTGACTAACACGCCGTGACTTTGGTCTCGTGTTGTGCCGTGCCGTGCCGTTTGTCGGATTAGAATTTGCATAAATATTAAAAGTGGTCACATGCATTTTTATTTCGATCCGGACCGTCCGATTAAAATTTAGATCAATTCGGTCCGAGATGAAATGCACGAGACTCCTTTAATATTCATGTAAATTATAATCAAATAGTCCGGATCTAATCATAAATATTATGTTACTTTAGATCATATGAATTCACAAAAAATAAGCTTGCAAGGCTGGATCAAGTATATTTTATTAATTCGGATTTCTTTTGAAATGGTAAATATGAACGGTTCATTTTGTTCTTTTTTTAAGTGAACAAATTGATGCCAAAATGTTAAAATTTGAATTCGTCTTATACAAAATTAAAACATAAGAAAAAATCGATGATGTAAAATAATCATATTAAACCGACCATTCACAGGTCAAATATTTTCTAAGTTAACAAATTGATGTCAAAATGTTAAAATTTGAATTCGTCTTATACAAAATTAAAAGATAAGAAATAAACAATGATGTAAAATAATCATATTACATCGATAATTCACAGGTCAATTTTTTGTATGATATTCAATTTGGACATAAAGTTTGTGTATGATTATTAATTGGTAATTTTAGACCTTTATCGATGGATATATTTTTTCTTTTGAAAACCTTCAGAAATTGTGTAGTCGTGAGGTGAAATCGAACTCTTTAATGTTACCTCTCCTTTCTTTTAGAATATCAACCATCAAATAATTTGTGATCTATAAGAAATTAAAAATTGATAAAACATGTGGATTTAATATCCCATAGCTTATTAAATTACAATTATGTGATCGGATGAGGACACTTATGTTGAAATTCCATGTAAATCTAACCAAATTCAAATTCAAAATTAACTGGATCTGTTATGGAAAAAAAAATATATAATATATTAAACATATCACAAGATTATTTTTTAGTCATATGTATCATATATTTAAAAAGTAATTTAATTACAATTATACATGTGTCAGTTTATAAGAAAAAAATATGTTCATAATTTGTATTTTTATTATGAAGTAAAATAATTTTTAAATCGATGTATACTAAGATAATGAATACGAATTTATATTTGTATTTGTATAAACTAAATAATTATATGTTCAATCACACCATATATGTATTGTGTAATTTTGTACATTTTGATTAAAAATTATCCGGTTTTACGGTGCATTTGTATTGGGAGTGGGGTTGGCGAGGTTAGAGGTTAACTTTAAATTCGAAATAGCCGCTAATTCAACATTTCAATGGATTAGGAACATATATTTTTTCATCCAAATACTAAATAACAAGCTAAGTTTTGTTTTTCCGAAGCATAGTGACAAATTAATAGTTCGGGTTTGGTTCGGCGTGGTCAAAAATTCGTGATTCGCGTATAATTCGGATATAATTCAGAAATAATTCGGTACAACAAGGAAGCAAAAAAAAAAAACCGTTAAAAAAATTTGAATTTTTTTTTGCATTTTTTCGCGTTTTTATCACGAATAATTCGTCAACTCGAATTTTATATGCGTTTCGCGAATAAAACGTATTATACGTTTTTCTACGTTTTATTCGGATTTCGGTTCGGTAACGTAAAAAAAACAAATTATACGCAAATTATACGCAAATCTTGTCACTATGTTCCGAAGCTAATCCAAACTTTTTGCTATTCCGAAACTATCCCAACGCACCGATGAACTTATATTCCAATCACGACATTCTTATTGAATATGAATTAGCACAAGCATCTAATAAATATTTAATAAATTCCAATTTAGATCATAGTAGAATTCAATTTGAATATGATCCTTTAAAAATCGTAGATAGTTGGATGATTCGATTTGTTTGACAACCATATTCAGCTCAATAATTGTCATGCATGTATGAATTTGTATTTTAAATTCTAACTTTTGTTCTATCATATGACACACACATTGACGAGACATTTTCCCATACCTCCCTTTTAATTTACTCAAAAATTAATACGCATACTCATAATTTCTTTCGTGCTATATATATATATATATAGAGTATGGCTAATTTGTTTCCGGAAGCATTTCGGCGAGGTGCTTACGGGGGCATATCTTAGTATTTGATATGCAAACAACAAATTCAAACCGTTAGATGTTCAATCTATATTAAAATCTACTTGGAGACCAAATTTTACATTTTTTAGAATTTTTTTACTATTTATTAAGCTGGTTTGAAAACCGCTGTTTTATTAAATTTCTGCACCATTGAAAACAGCGGTTTTCAAACCAGCTTAATAAATAGTAAAAAAATTCTAAAAAATGTAAAATTTGGTCTCCAAGTAGATTTTAATATAGATTGAACATCTAACGGTTTGGATTTGTTGTTTGCACATATACTAAGATATGCCCCCGTAAGTACCTCGTCCGAAATGCTTCGGGAAGCAAATTAGCCATACTCTCTCTCTCTCTCTCTATATATATATATATATATAGAGAGAGAGAGTAAGGCTACGGTGCTTTGCAAAGTAAACCACCCCGTTTACTTCGGGCCATTTTTTGGATTTTGAAAATCGAAACAACCGATCCGAACCGTTCAACATGTTCTAAATATTGAAATGTGCTTGGAGACCAAATTTTACATTTTTTGGAATTTTTTTACTATTTATTAAGCCACTTTGAAAGTCGCTGATCCGACGGTGAACAGTAAAAACAGTAAAATTTTCTGGGCCACCGGATCAGAAACTTTCAAAGTGGCTTAATAAATAGTAAAAAAATTTCAAAAAATGTAAAATTTGGTCTCCAAGCACATTTCAATATTTAGAACATGTTGCACGGTTCGGATCGGTTGTTTGGATTTTCAAAATCCAAAAAATAACCCGAAGTAAACGGAGTGATTTACTTTGCAAAGCACCGTAGCCTTACTCTATATATATATATATATATATATATATATATATATATATATATATATATATATATATATATAGGAAGTGTCTACGGTGCTATGCATAGCATAGAGGCCTCCGTGCTACGGCTCAATTTTTGAGTTTTCAAAATCCTAACGGTCGATCCGAACCGTTCAACGTGATCTCCATATGAATATGTACTTGCAACCCAAATTTTACATTTTTTAGAATTTTTTTACTATTTATTAAGCCACATTGAAAAAACAGTAATTTGTACACAACAGTAAAATCTTCTGGACCATTGGATCAGCAATTTTCAAAGTGGCTTAATAAATAGTAAAAAAATTCTAAAAAATGTAAAATTTGGTTTGCAAGTACATATTCATATGGAGATCATGTTGAACGGTTCGGATCGACCATTAAGATTTTGAAAACTCAAAAATTGAACCGTAGCACGGAGGCCCTCTATGCTACGCGTAGCATATTAGCCAGATTCTATATATATATATATATAATAAAACATCTACCATCATATCTAAAAGCTTCTGTTAATTTATGTTAGAAATTGTTTTATTGAGTCCGGCTAGTATGACATCGGTGTCGTATGACACTAACTCCAAAATTGATTGAATAGACTTTAAACGACTAATTCAAACCGTTCAAACTGATTTACTTTATGAGTGATGCGTTTACATGCAATTTATTTATATTTTCGAGTTATTTTAGTATCAAATCAAGCAGTAAAAAATGTTGAAAAATGAATGTATTAAAATTAACTTAAAAACTCACACATTTGACCGCTTGACTTGATACTAAATAAATTCGAAAAATTATAAATTTTGCATGTAAACGCACAACTAATGAAGTATATCGGTTTTAACAGTTTGGTTCACCGTTTGAAGTCGATTTGATAGATTTTGGAGTTGGTGTTATATAGGCTGAAATGACACTGATGTTATAGTAGTCAGACTTTGTTTTATTTTATTGAGAAACAATATAAAAAACTATAGATTTATTGAACTTTCAAATGATCATGTCCCATAATAGTTTGCATGATTACATCTTGTTTAGTTATGCTAAGCATGACATATATACCTAACAAGCTGTAACAACTAATAATTAGAAAGAGAGGATTGTTGCTTAACTAATAGTAACATGCATATATGCAGTTCCATTTCCATAGAAAAAGAAGGGACAGTTGCAACATCAAAGAAGTGGAGCTAAAGAAATGAAAGAGAGCACATGACAAGATTCCTGTGTACAGTTGTATGTATGTATACTCGATCGGTTATCTGTCAAGCAAAGTAATGATACCAAACTCCAGCACCAACATTCTGTCAAAATTCACAACACCTTTTAGCCAGTCATAAAAAAAAATAATAAATAAAAAAATCACTGTTTTTGGAAAATTCTAAATCTACTGTGGCCGCACTATTGTTCTGCGGCCCCATTTTTCCAGGACCACAGAATGTCGGTGCGGATCCTGAAACAGTGGCTTTGGTTTATTATTTTTTCGAATGCTAACTTTAAAAATTTCGGATCCAAATGTACTAGTATTTTGATTTTTTGACTTTTTTTGGCATGATAACACCTGAAACCCCACTGGAAATTAAGTCATGTTAACTTCATTTTTCTTTTACTTAATTATTTTTCAGTAATCTAAAGGTAGTGAGCCTTTCAAAAAATTACAAGACAATATAAATTATCTAACAAATAGGACATGCACTAGAATAATTTGTTTTAAAACTGTATATATATACACACACACACATCGTAGTAGATAATCATAATCATAATTTTATACAATCGAACAACTAATTAAATAAAAGGGATACATACACATTTTGTTCTTAGTGACATCAACTAAACAATGTATATATATATGATTCAATAAGAATTTGATTGTTTGATTATCGATCATCTTAATTTCGATCAGAAGAAAAAAAAAACAGTTCTCTATATATATCTCTCCATTTTCGTACGTAAAATTAAGCTTACGCACATGTCTATTGAAAATCACAGGGACTCAAATTCAACTGCTATTTCGGTCTGTGTGTATAATTCGATGGAAACAAATCAGCTGAAATTCCGAAACCAATGAACAGAACCCCTGAAATTTCTGCAATTCGAATCCAATCATTGAATTTTTTTCGAGAACGCATCTCGAAACAACTAGTTTTTTCTCGCACGGATCTCAGAACAGTTCAACGGCTGGATTCGGATTGCAAGGATTTTAGGTTGAACAGTAACTGATCTCGAATTTCAGCAGATTCGGATCCTAATTTTATATGGTTGTACATGACTTCAACAAGTTTTGTCTTTTTTTAATTCTTGGGGGTTGGGGCACTGTTTTAGAAGGTATTTAAAGCGTGCGTCCAAATTTAATTGAGAATATATCTGACATCCAATTTTCAAGCAAGTACAAAAAATTTAAAATTTATTTAAAGTTTCTAGAAATTTTGATATTACAAAATATCTGACATGTACGATCAAACGGTATATTATATGATTTTGGGAGTTCTTCTCTGGTTTTTTTTCGCATAATTACACAATTAATAAACAAGAAACCAACCAAGCTTCAAAATAAAAGGAACAAACATTAAATTGGGACCATGAGTGCTAATTTTTTTTTTTTTTTGCCAGTGATATTACCATTGACAACCCAAAGAGTACTGAAATCCAAGATTGTAAGCTGTCACTGATAATTGGATTATGAATATGTTACCAATAAAACATGATTAACAAACTAAAAAGTAACACTTCTCAAGAGTATATATACAAATAGATTATGACATTTTGAGTACACATGCAGAAGTCCTAAGGAAACCACATATATAATCAGAGGAAAAATTAAATACAAAAACAAAAATAAAAGATGCAGAGAAAAGGAGAGGTGGGTCCAGGAGTCACTGCTACAACACATTCTTCCCCTCAGTATCCATCAAAAAGGCATTACAGAAGAGATGACTCCAAGAATAATGAGCAACAGTTGTCACATGGCCACAGGAGCAAATTAAAGGATTGAGCATTCTTTCTCACACTTGCATGCACATGCAATTGCCTGCAAATCCACATGCTCTGTCAACTATCCACATGCAAAGCCACTTCATTTGTCCATGTCTCCTATCCTAATCTCTTGAGCCATCTCAGTCTTGATGGAAACAACACACAAGAAAAGCAATCTTACAAACACACCTAAAGATATACACACCAAATGCTATAATCCTATACATGCACCAACCAGGTCACAACTTGCAAGTCCAAAAAATAAAAATAAAAACTTTCTCACCAAACAACAAGTTCCCTTTGCTTAGGTTAAGTAATTAGTATTTTTTTTATATATTTGTTACACTGATTATATTAGTTAATATAAGTTCATGAGTTGCATGACAACTTCCATTTTGTTCATTGAAAAACAGTTGAACATGTCTGACTAATGATTCTTGTCAGTTAATAGCTAGACGAAGTGGTGGCCGAGCAGAAGCGGTGGCGAGTACATGAGATAAGATGATCATTCGTCAAACCGGCAGCTTGCATGAATGAGTGTATGACAGTCGGGCCCACTAAACGGAAGCCCCTTCTGACCATGTCTTTGCTTATGGACTCTGATTTAGAGGTTTTGACAGGAATTTTCCTGCCAAATTTGTAATTTGGAGCAAGCGGCTTGTAGTTCACAAAACCCCATAGATACTTGTCAAACGAGCCGAAGTCTCGCTTAACCTGCCATAATATTAAAATTTATTAGAAAGGTAGGCTAAAAACATGTCAATTTATATCATATCTTAAAAAGGAAAATGACAAGTAGACATTAATGGTATTAATTCTTGATCATTCATCATTCCCTTTGGTACTGATTGTATAATTTGTATTGTATGTTTCTCCAAATTTGAGCTGCGCAATAAATTATACTGGAAACCATTTTTTATGCAAACAGTTGGTCTGTCAATTCCATGTTGGTCTCTGTTTGCTTAATTGTTCAGATTCAGACAATGTTAATTTTTCAGTTCATACAATCTAGCTATTTAAGGCTTTACTTCAAAGACACCAAGAAAGTTTCTATATCTAGCATGGTAGTGTATTTCTCGTCAAGTAAGTGATGCAGAGAATACTTGTTTTGTAAAGGGGGAAGTCAGAAGTGTAATAATGTTTAAAATCATTTTATTGTGAAAAGCTAGCATCAATTGAACCCCAAGGCAAATTTATTAGTTTGTTTATGTACCAAGTAATAACTTTTTACCAAGGCATCCAAATTTAAACCCCCATTATAATTATATAACTAGGTTTTCATATGGATATTTCCAGCATTGTAACCAAAAAAATATGTGTGTTTATTTTTAATTATACCTCGAGAATTCGCTTTGCATTATCAACAACACCATGAATCTTTGCCAGATCCAACCCATGTTCTGTACTGATTAATGCCATCTGTTTCTCTGTGAATTTGGAAACCAATTCTGCATCAAATCCAGCAAAAGCATGCCTGAAATCCTCTCTTTTTTTGAGAATTGCAGTCCAGTCTGAACCAACTTGTGCTCCTGATAGCGCCAACAGTTCGAACAACATCCTGAAACAAAATTAAACAGAATTGAATCAAATTTATGAATACATTTTTTATCAGCTTTAATTTTTATTGAATCTGAGAAAAAGATAAGTGGTAACTGGTAAGCTTACTTATCATCGTGCTCCGGCACACCCCACTCCTCGTCATGGTACGCTACATAGATAGGATCTGCACGTCACAATAAAGGTTGTTTTTTTAATACCAAAAAAAATGTTTAGTAATTGCCTATATAAATTCCAAGAAAAATTAGTGAAACAATTTTTTGTTCTTTGAATTATGTACTAACCAGAATAATTTGTGATGAAACTGCATCTTTTCTCATCTTGGCAACCGGTCGTCTCATAAATCGTGGCATCAATCACACTAGCTGACTTCCTCTCAACCATAGATTTTGTACGCCCATAATGCGCAATTCGCATCTTCCTCTGAGCTTGCACAATTGCAGTTTGCACCCTCTGTGCAGCCGCAATGCTCCCCGCAACATCAATAGATACCGGCACATGATGACTCGGCTTCTTAGTCTTTGTTGAGCTGACCGGCTTAGGAGGCATCATTGCTGCTGCCAACCTTTGCTCTGTTGGATTTGTGTGGATGTCATTGCTAGTGGAGTTGTTGAAGGAGGAAGGGAGAGAGAGAGATTTTTGGAGGGATTTTTTGACTGGACGGGAGGTGTCAGGGACTCGGTTGCCAGCCGGCTGTAAGACAGCTCGGCCATCGATTTGGGCTACCGGGGGGAGCGTGGCGGTTTGGCCAGAGTTTGATTTGAAATTACACATTTTGATATTGGTTTTGTGGGTATTAGCTTGAAATTAATGGGAAGTGAGGCAGAGTAGTTTGCTAAAAAGGATTGTAATTGGTAAGGTACGATGCTAAAGAAGAGGGTGAGGAGGTTATATATAGAGAAACAGAGGATAACGAACTTGATTTTTTATAAGACAGTATTGGTGTGATAAATGATGTATATGTATTTTTTGAACATGAATTGTGTCTTGCCGTGAGTTGTTACATGAAGTGGCGCATGGCTACGTGTTACAGAGAACCAGATGTAAGAGGATAGAAGAGAAGAAGGTGGTGGGACCCAAGGAAGGGATGGGGAAGCCGGGAAGGTACGGGCGCGCTGCCATTCGTGGAGGGTTGTCATTATAAGCTACTTTTAAATTATCTTGAAATAACGGGACCAAGTTTAATTTCAGGCAGGTAATTCAAAGATTTTCATTTAAGAAGAATTGTCACATGATTTTAAACAATGAAAACAAGAGAATTTTAGCTCAAACATAATTGCATTATTTGTAGGGGTTTGTTTCAATAATTAGAATATGTCCTTCGTAGTATATTGATCTGTAATGTTTTGGTAATTTGGTTGCTCAATTATAAAATAATACCTCAAATTCTTAAAATATATATAGAGAGAGAGTCTGGCTAAATTGCTTCTGGAATCACTTCGATCGAAGTGCTTACGGGGTCAAATTTTAATATTTGATGTTCAAAACGTCGATTTAAGTAGCTTAATAAATTGGTTATATAATAAACATGTAGAATACCGATTTTTACTATTTTTGAAATTTTTTAATTATTTTTTATGATTTTTGAAATATGATATTTTTTGGCTTAAAAATAATTTTATTTTTATGTCAAAAAAGTCCATTTTTCAAAAATCATAAAAAATAGTAAAAATTGGTATTCTACATATTTATTATATAACCAATTTATTAAGCTATTTAGGTCGACGTTTCGAACATCAAATGGCTAAATTTGACCCATTTGGCTAATATCAAAACGTTTATCCCAGAGCTGTGGTGCAACTAATTAGTTTTTTTATTTTCAAAGTCCAAATGGTCAATCCAAATTGTTAGATGTGATCTCTATATTAAAATGTGTTTTTGGAATCTTTTTACTATTTATTAAGTCAGTTTAAAATCGCTAATTTTATTAAACAGTGAAAAATTTCGAGATCATTGAAAACAACGATTTTAAAACTGGCTTAATAAATAGTAAAAAAAATTCAAAAAATGTAAAATTTAGTCTCTAAGCATATTTTATTATAGATTGAATATTGAACGGTTTGGATCAACCGTTTGGACTTTGATAATGTAAAAACTGAAGTATTTGTTCCATGGTCTAGGAACCAACGTTTTGATATTAGCCGACCTATATATATAATTAGTTTTTAAATTTTTGTCCCAATAAACCTCCACTCATGATGGCGCGCTTTTTTGTAAATTTTCTAAGAATTTGATTTCTTAAACTGTAGTTTCTCCTTGCCTACATAAAACAGGGATTAACCTGTTTTTACACTGGTAGTTGGTCCAGACAGGGTAAAAAAAAGATAGAAAAAACTACAACACGAGGCACATAATTAAGAGACAGTCACAGTACTATTGCGGCATCAAAGGGACCATGGAAAAAGAGAAAGAAACAAAGAAACGAGGCAGCAAAAGAATCACTTTAGAGTTGGATTTGGAATCATCAGCACGAGGGCTGAATGGGACCAGAAACTCGAACCAGCATTTTTCCAAACAGTTCTTAATTAACCTACCTAAAACGAATCTTGAGCATTTAATTTCTCTTTGAGCTCGATTTGTGGTTGCACCAAACCGTGTTAGCTGCCTTGCGAGTTCAATTATTTTTTGGATTTTGTAACATCCACTCACATGGCTTCGTATTTGTTTAATACATCTCATCGCACGGCCCATATTAAATAAAGGCCCATAAATTATGGGCCTCTCATTTTACATTATTCAGAAATCAGATATCGAAGCAAATCCAATTCAGAAAAGGAAAAGAAAGAAAAAGGAAAAGAAAGAAAAAGTTGAAGATAAACAACACCACACTAATCTCCCGCCTCATGAGCCATGACGTCGCTACTCTCTCCGGCGATGGCGCAATCCATGGTGCTCTGCTCAATCCAACGGCCAAATTTTCTCGTACCACTCCACCGCAGTTGCGCGGCCACTTCAAACAAGCGGTTTAATTCTAAGCTTTCTCCTCTTTTTCTGCGCCGTCGAATCCGCCACGTCATCGCAGCCTCTTCAGTCGAGGGAGAAGAGACTGAGCTGAGCGAAGGCACTGTAGAAGAGGAAGAGATGGTTGAGATAGAGGCCACGCCGGAGGAGCTAGAGTACATTAGCGAGATACAAAGAGTGAGTGAATTTCAGTGTTTTTTTTTTTCTTTATTCAAGTAATTTATTAAATTTAGAGCATAATCCGAAGTACCAACTGTATAAAACTTGTGCGAATAATTTGAGCTATTCTCCTCTATGCAGATCTTGGAAATGTTAAAGAAAAAGAGAGACTTGACCTTTGGTGAGGTGAGCTCTTTTTAATTCCAAAATCTATCTAGTGGCAGTAAAGTGTATAAATTCCAGGGGCAGAACTATAAATTTTAGATTGGGTAGCTGAAATGTAAAATACATAATGTGTTGCAGCTGAGATTTGAACCCAATACCCAAGTCTCCATGACCAGAAAGTGGAATTCTAACCACTAAGCTACAAGTATACATGTAACATTTTATGAGGGGCTCTGAATCATATAAATATTTTTTAAAAAGTTATTAATTAAATTTCAATATACATAATTAAAAAAATTAAATTCATGGGAGTGACTAAGCATCCCCTACCATCAATGTAGATCCGCCCCTGTAAAGTTCTAAATCTTAATAAGTTGGGTTTTATTGTAGGTTAAACTAACAATAATGATTGAGGACCCCAGAGACATTGAAAGGAAGAGGCTGCTTGAAATAGAAGATCCTGATGAAATCACCAAAGACGACCTAGCCGATGCTTTGGTTGACGTAGGTAGCTGTAAGACATTGTACTTATTCAATTAGTTAGCTATAAAACTTTATAATTATGTTCACGTATGGCCTGGCATTGAACAGTAGTAGCTTGGGTTTGAGAGATACATTCTCATTTGTTGGCTTGTTTATATAAAGTAGAGCAGTGCCTCATTAAAAAGAAAATGCAGAAAGTATTATGCACTGGCCCCCAACCTAGAAAACTAAACTGGTTTGTAGTGTTTGAGGTAGTCATACCAACTCAGATCCTTATATACTTTTGATTTTTGATAGATCTTAACGTTGGAATATAAATCTGCAAATATGAAGCCTAATATTTTCTTTTTATGTTTTATAACTGAACAGGTTCATGAAGGGAGAGTTCCAGAGAATCGAGTTGCTCTAAAACTACTTGCCAAGGAGTTGTCTGAATGGCCTGAACTGGAGGTAACCTGACAATATTATATGAAAGGACTTGTATTTCACTTTATGTTATATGCATCTTTCCAACCAGAATTTATTTAAAATAAACTAATCAAAGACAGATCTTGAGGACTTCTGCTTCAATTCTTAACTGGGAGTTTTTAGTGTTTACATGAAGGGTATTAATGACTTGGGCCTATGTACCAAAATGTAAGGACATGGGTCAACACAACATGACATGGACACAGTTTTGCACATGGTTTTGCAAACTAAATATTGAATATATTCTTTTCTGAAAAATAAATATTCAATAGTGAAAATAACAAAAAATAAAAAAAATAACTTGCTCCTGAAAGATTGACCCCTATGAAGTAAAGCTTTCATATCTTGTGAATTATAATAATGTCGACATAAAACTTCTATAAATAGGACTAATAAAAAAGAACATTGATGAATACACAATTTTTGTTCGGTTATTTTCTGACCATCATATTTGATATCCACCAGTCAATTTATCATGAATGTTCCCTACTGAAGATATAGGAGGAGAACCAAATTTTAGTTTGATTCTAGTTAGAAGCGGGTACTCATCTCTGTGGCAAGGAGATTAATTTTGATACTTCAGTTCCAAAAAAAATCCTGCTTCCTTCAATGCTGTTAGCCATCACGTGATCTTGCGTGACAACTTGGTGCTACTTGTCTGACTTGTTATCACGGTTTCCAACCCTTTGCCAACCTATTGACCATGTCTTGGGTCCCAGTTTGTCATGCAAAGTGTCCATGTTTAACACGGTTCATTTCAAGATGTGTCCGTGCTATGTAACTTGGACTGATCTGAAGCTTTCAGATTAATTTCATAATGACAACAACAGGGCCAACTGGGCCAAGTGAACGGTATTACTGGTCAGATTTGGTACCTACAAGTTTCAACTGAGATTGTGTTTTTTTAATATCATTATTAGCTGTATTGTAGCAAAGATCTCTCGTATTGATAAAAGTCCGCAGTTATATATTTACTTGGAATTATTGAGTTCATGTAGTTATCCCTTCTTTCTTGAAACGAATACATTTGTAATTCTTATTTGTTTTGGCAGGTTGAGGCCCCAAAAAAGAAAAGCAAACCAAGCAAATCTCTTTATGCAAAGGCCACAGACACTGGAATTGACCCTGAAACGGCAGCCAAAAGACTTAACATGGATTGGGATACAGCTGCTGATATCGATGATGATGACGAGGAGGATGAGTCGGAAGTCCCTCCTGTTGTGGTAAATTAATTTTACTGCCAACCTTCATTTTTTTTATTGGAAAGTTAGGTAGCTAGTATATGGTGCCGAGTTAAATGCCTGGTATTTTGCCAGGAGATTTGTAAACAGGGGTTTTTCTCCTTTGTTTTTCACAGAATACCCTGAAAAATATAGTGATAGTAACCGGCAGATAGAGGCCTTGAAAATTAACACCACCATGAATAGTGTCCTTACTAAATAATAGTAAATTTTAGATAAATTAGTTGTTTAATTCTCTAACACAATGAGCTCATAGTACAATTAAATCTCTCAAGATCTACTGTAATCCAAGTATGGAGAATTTTTGCAGCTAACACAGTACAATATACTCTGCAATTTAAAGCACCTCACCTCTGGCAATATAACAAAAAAATTATTGTAACACCAATATTTATCATAAATACAATTCAACTACCCCCCCCCCTGCGAAAAGGCAACCAGTATTGGCAGTGGCTCATTAGTAAACTAAATAGGTGGCACCAGAAAAATGAATTAAGGTCGTGTAACTAATATTTCTACATTTCTGCAGGGATATGGAGCTCTTTATCTGGTATCTGCTTTCCCTATCCTAATTGGGATAGCTGTTGTGTTGATTCTTTTCTACAATTCTCTTCAGTAAATATGATTAGTCTGTTTCTTTTTCTTTGTTTATATGTATATTGATTCAGTGATCAGTTTAATACTATCTCTCGCTTGAATCACATCTTCTGTTAGGCCATAAATCACAACCCAAATATATGTGATTTTCTATCTTAATCAATGAGATCTCAAATCTCTCCTAGATTTTTTCAGATGTAATTAATAATCTACTTTGGCCAATCCAGACAGCTAATGCTCATATCATGTTGACAGTGTCCACTGCAGGTAATAGAAATTATAACCAATTGAAAATTCCGGTGATATTAAAGAGTTTAATTATTGAATTGTTTTTTGTCATGCTAATCAGCAATTCTCTAAAGAGTCTGGCTAGTATAACACTAGTGTTATTTCAAATTAAATAACACCACATTTTAAATCATTTGATCTGCTTTAATATTCGTGCAAAACACTAGTGCACGAATATTAAAGTCTTGTGCACGAATATTAAAGCAGATCCAATGGTTTAAAATGTGGTGTTATTTAATTTGAAATAACACTAGTGTTATACTAGCCGGACTCTTCTCTAAATAATACCATGTTCTCCCCATGACCATTGAGAGTGAAGCTCCACAAATGGGAAAGAGCCAACTAATTTTTTAGAACTCTTTTTTCCGGGAGACCGGATCTGATAATTGTTTGTGTTTAAGAGTTATGACGACAAACAACTGTTTTATATACATTCAATTTAAATATCGCTTCTTGGACCCTTGTGGGCTACTGGATATTGTGTCATGTACCACCTATTTCTGCCTAGCGGGCTACTCGATATTGTGTCAGATTCATTTTTCATTGAGTCCAACCGCAAATTCATATTAGGTCTTAGTTAGTCCAAATTTGAATACTTAATTGTACTTTCCACATTCATGACTGGCCGTAATAACAAAAACTTATGTAAATTTTAATGTAGAATTGTAATTAAACATTTACTAGTGACCCAAAAAGAAAGTTATAGTATTTTGCTCACAACATCAAGCAAACAAGTGAACATTTGTAATAAACTTTTATGAAGCCCCGATCAGCAAATTAAGGGAATTCGTGGGGTATATTCTTACTAATTAAGCTGCACATAATTCAATTTTTATTCGCATATAATATATGCTGAGTGTTCTGGCACTAAAATATTACAATAAAATCTAACTGTAATGTCTCGATCTAAAGAAAAAATAATTAACTCTAAAATAGTAATTATTGATGACCGCCGGGCTTTCTAAAACTTATATTTCTGTGAAGCTGTTGAGCTGACCTTTATCTTTCGGATTATAATCTAGAACCTTCAGGTCTCTTTTTATTGTTTTTTCTCACTAATTAATGAAGACGTGCCATGTACCCAACGAAGCGAGATAAATGGCAACATGAGGGACACTATGCACACGGCGTGCAAAGCATAATCAAGACGAACTTTGTTTAGACCAGACTCACAGCCGTACAAAAACATTATAACATACTGAAAACAGGACCCACGCTCAGAACCGTTGGTGTTATAATGTTATTTCCTTGCAAGACACTACTTTGCATGATATTTGTTCCTCTCAGTCCTCCTGTAATCCCGGAGCCATGCTATTATAAGTAGTGTTACAGCCTTACAGGATGTATATATGGACTAAGCCACCAACCAGCTAAACCAAACTATCCACACACGCCCACACGCACAGACGCACACAATCTATTCTGTTGTGCTGTGATTACACAGAGATAATGATGAGTTCTTCCATGAGGCAGCGGTCACCAGAATTGTCCCATTTCGAACAGAACCATGACGAGTCGTTCAGTGCTAGTAATCTGGACATCAAAAGAGGGAGATCGAAGTCAATTGTGCGAGACAGCTTCAAGTGCCGCATGACATGCTTATATATGCCTGGTTTTTATAAGAGAAAATCGATGTTGCCGCTACCGAGTGCACAACAAACGCCTGAGAGCACAGTTGTGGCTGGTACTGCCGGGATCTCAATGGCACTTTCCCTTGAGAGAACCGAATGTAGTTCCAGCTCTTCAGGTAATGACTTATCCAAACAATGTTACTTGTTGGTTCGTATGTTTGTGCACATCACATTGGTGCTACATTTCTGATTTCTATACAACTAGTATATAGCGATCATCTCTAAGTGATAAGCATACCTGTCTAGTATGGTTAATATCCTTTAATCAACCTAGTTATGCTACAACTAATCAACAACGTTGGTTTAGATAAGTAATAAACTTAACAAACGAATGGCGGAGCAGGATTAGGTAGCTTATGTGGGGAGCCAAAGTTCAATATATATTGCAGAAGTAATCAAACAACTGAATCAGTATGTGACTAAACTGTATATAATAATTACAGGTATAGTCTTCAACTTGATGTCAGAGGAAGAGGAATTAGAGGGATGGAGATCCCCTTACTATGACTTGCCAGTAGAACTGATCAGAAGAAGCATTGATGCAGACTCGCCCATAAATGCAGCTTTTGTATTCAACTGTCAACCAAAGAGAAACAACAAGGGTAAAAGACACTCTCCATTGCCTCAGAGTATGTCGCTTTATGTGAATAATTCTCGCAATCATAAGCTTGCATGGGCTCCGTCTTCTTGTCCCGCATCACCGTCATCTGGGTCATGTAATGCAGTCAGATTGTCAAAGGCTTTTCCAAAAGAAGAAATACTGATATCAAGTGCTTCAATCAATTAATGTATGTAAACATTCAAATTGAGGCGTCAAATACTGTGGCTTTTCTAATCCAATCTGTAACTTATTTTTTGCTCATTGTTAATATGGCATGGAAATTTTGAGGTTAGTTTTCTGATTCAATCTATAATGTAATTATGTGTCTAGTGAAAGCCAATCCATTTTTGTATTTAATAGGAAAAGGTTAACTTGAATTGCATTTACTTGTATGAGACGAGCAGAAAAATTATTTGGTCTATATATTAATTCTCCATGTTTTTTACTACTTACTAACAAGCTATAAAACAGAATACCCAAATAATCATATTTTACATTTGTCCATATAAGCACTAGCTAAGCCCATCCAGCTTAGTGTAAGCAACAACTAATTATAAAATTAAAGTCTGTTGTTAGGAGTTATAAGGTGTTTCTTCGTACTTTCTTTCCCAAAATTAACTCTCCTTTTTCCTTTTGAAAAAGAGATCCAATTTACCAAACAGTTCCTCTCATTAATAGAAATTCCATTTTACACTAACACAATTCCTCATCCAACCTGAACAAACTGAGTTAATTTAAAAGAATGATTTTATTGAATAATGGTTCATAACTTTACATCCTATAGATCAATCTATTTATATGTTTACAAGGCTAAAGAGCCGTTGGAAGAGAAAGTTAAAAGAAAATAAAGGTAGTAACGGTAACAGACTAAAGAAATAGAAAAAGGTAGATGGGTTTATGCTATGTACATCCTAGAATAACATCTCCCACTTAGTTAATTTTGATAAGCATCTCCAACACTCCTCCTCAAGTTAGGCTTGTATAGATCAAACGAGCCTAACTTGCATACAATTTCTTCAAAGTGTTTTGTGTCCAAGGCCTTTGTGAATATGTTGGCTAGTTGCTCCTTGCTATACACACGTAGGGAGTTTCAATTTCATTCGATTACATTTTTTCTCTAACAAAGTGACAATCCATTTCAATATGCTTTGTCAGTTCGTGAAACACCGGATTCGAGGCGATGTGTCTAGTGGAGTTGTTGTCACAAAACATCTTCATAGGTTGCTTGTGTTTAATTCTCGTATCTTGTTGTAGTTGTTTGAGCCATGTAAGCTCACTTGCGGTTGCGGCAATAGCTAGATATTCGGCTTCCGCGCTTGATCCAGCTACAACGGTTTGCTTCTTGCTTTTCCACTTGTGAGATTTCTTCCAACAAATGCAATAGCCGGTGGTGGATCTTCTATCACAACTCTCGGCCCAATCCGCATCCGAGTAGCCTACAATAGATAAATCATTATTTTTCTTAAACCATAAACCTCGACCAGGTGAACCCTTAAGATATCTAAGAATGTGAACAATAGCATCTATATGACTTGTTCGTGGAGCATGCATAAATTGGCTTATCGCACTAACCGCAAATGAAATGTCAGGTCTAGTAACGATAAGATAAATTAGCTTGCCCACAAGTCTTTGAAATTGTCCAACATCTTCTAAGGGTTCTCCCTCTCCTCAATGTTTATTTTTTGTTAATTTCCATTGGGGTAATAGTTGGCTTGACATCTAATTTTCTCGTTTCTTTTAATAAGTCTATGGTATATTTTCTTTGTGAGAGAAATAATCTTTTTCTTGAATAAGTTAATTCAATGCCTAAAAAATACTTAAGTTCACCTAAATCTTTCATGTCAAACTTATTTTTTAAATGATGCTTAATCAATTTAATTTCATTTTCATTGTTTCCGGTAATTATTAAATCATCAAAATATACTAAAATGATTGTGGTTGTGGTTTTGGTTTTGGTCAAGTTTACAAACATAGATGAGTCGGCCGAACTTTTGGAAAAACTGAACTCTAATAATGCATGACTTAGTTTTGCATTCCAAGCATGATGTGATTGTTTTAGACCATAAATTGCTTTATGCAATTTACATGCCAATATTTTGTTGTTTTCATTTTTGTGACCGGATGGTAAACTCATATAAACATCATCATCTAAAGTTTCTTGTAAGAATGCATTTTTAACATCCATTTGGTACAAATTTCATCCTTGGTTAACCGTTATAGACAATAACAACAGTACTCATTTTTGCAACCAGTGCAAATGTTTCCTTATAATCAATACTATATGTTGTGTAAACCATTTTGCTTCTAATCTTGCTTTATATCGCTCAATCGATCCATCACTATTATATTTTATTTTATATACCCATTTGTATCCTACTGGTTTTTTTTCTTGAGGCAATCTACAATTTTAGCTCCTCTTGCATTGCATTTTTCCATAATGAATTTGCAATTGCCTCTTGATAAGTTGAGGGTTCACTTTGATCAGATATTGAGCTTAGATAAGCACAAAAATTTGATGAAATATTATTATATGATATAGATTTTCGATAGGATATGTAGTAGAATGATACTTGACAAAATCTTGTAACCTTTGAGGGAGTCAAATTAAATAAACTGACTTTCGTAGCGTGTTTGAGTTATTATCCCCTTGAACTTGGAAATTGTTACCTTGCTCTTTATTTTTCTCAAGGATGTTGTCTTTGCTCTTCATTTTGCTCAAAAACATAACCTTGCTCTTGGGTACCTCTTTCTACTTGCTCATCTAATGTTAGTTGTGGCCTAGGTTGCTAAAAAAAAATATGGTTCCCCTCAAAAATATTTATTTTTTCCATTTGTTCATTTTTTCTTTGTTCAAAATTTTCTATTTAACTATTTTCTCTTTGTTTGAAATATGACTCCTCAAAAAATATAACATCTCTCGATATGTGTATTTTTTTGTTGATCAAGTCATAATAGTTATATTCTTTTTTTGTGAGCAGTAACCCAAAAAAATGCACTCGATTGCGTGTTTGTCTAACTTATTTCTATGTTTTCGTTGAACATGTACAAAGCATGTACAAAAATTCGCAAATGATTTGAACTTATAAACCTATTATTTAAAGTTTTTAGAGGTGATTTATTTTGTAAGATTAAACTAGGAGTTTTATTGATTAGATAAGCCGCCGTAAGTATCGTTTCGGACCAAAAATATTTTGGAACATTATTTTGAAACATCTAAGCTCTTCTTAGTTCTAATAAATGTCTGTTTTTCTTTCAGCAACTCCATTTTGTTGTGGAGTGCCAACACATGTTGTTTGATGAGTTATACCAAGATTTTTAAGAAAACTCAAGAAATCTTTATTTAATATTTCATTATCCGTACGTACGTAATGTTTTAATACCTGAAATACTAAATATTAAATTTACAAATTCTTTAAATACCTGAAATACTTTCAATTTAGCTTTAAGTAAATAACTAAATGTGGTTCATGAAAAATCGTCAATGAATGTAACAAAGTATTTAAAACCATTATGTGAATCAATTGGGGTCAGACTCCAAACATCGTAATGCACAAGTTCAAGAGAGATACTAGTTTTATTTTGAGAGTTTGGAAAAGGCAACCTAGTTTGTTTGCATACTGACAAATATTACAACAACTTGAGTTCCAGTTTGGTAATACAAATAAATTTTCTAATATATTATTGAAAGGATGTCCCAGTGTAGAATGCCATATATAATTTGTCTTTACTCATTTGAGAATTTTTTGCAACATGAGCTAGATTGAATGATTCTAAAATATATAATTCATTTTGAAATTTCTCTTCACCAATTTTCTTAACCGTGGTAATGTCTTGAAATATTACATTATTGGGTGTGTAAATATCACGTTGCATTTCAATTCTTGTGTAATTTTGCTAACGAATAATAGGCTAGAGGTAAATCATGGCATGTATAATACATTGGTGATGGTTTTTCCAAAGAATTGTGTTTCTCCATTCCTTGTATTGGTACTTGAATACCATTAATTGGCTACCGTTACAAAGCTATTTGTGACATTTTTGTTCGTCCACTTTTGTAATAATTCAAAACAATTTGTCATGTGATCTATAGCATCTGAATCAATAATATCCAAACCGTCTTATTTACGGTTGAAAAAGCATTGGGTTTAATCAAGTTAAATGAATTACCTAAATTATCATGAGAATTAATTGAATTATCAAAATTATTTAAATGATGATCATGAGACATAATTAAATTATGTGAAACCATATGACAATAATTATGTAAATTATAAACATTACTTAATTAATCATTTAAACTGTTTGAATGATGCGATGAAGTGTTTAAATCAAGTTTAGAGTTACCAAATAATGCATTATGTTCGAACTTGAATTTCTCCAGCGTTAAGTCTTTTACCCTTCAGCGTGGAAATGGAGGGTACAGTTCCAACTGGACCGGAGAAGAGCATGAATGCAGAAGAATTTGCTGCCGCTACATCCTTCAGCATGGGAATGGAGAGCACCACTTGCTCTTGTTCACCTTGATTGTTATATCTTATGGCGAGCGATGGATTATAAGCCATTAGCCATTTGAGCAAATTTTGCGAATTTCTTGTTTCTTCGATTGGGAATCAATCCCGCTCTGATACCATGAACAAACTTAGTTAATTTAAAAGAATGATTTTATTGAATAACGGTTCATACTTTACATCCTATAGATCAATCTATTTATATGTTTACAAGGCTAAAGAGCCGTTGGAAGAGAAAGTTAAAAAGAAAATAAAGATAGTAACGGTAACGTACAGAATAAAGAGATATAAAAATGTAGATGGGTTTATGCTATGTACATCCTAGAATAACATCTCCTACTTAGTTAATTTTGATAAGCATCTCCAACACAACATAATCCTATACTCTTCACTGAAAAGTGAAAACCATCCCTTGTATCATTAATACCCTACTTACTACAAGTCTACAACCCGAATCCAACAACCCAATATTGCATCGCACATAAAAATTTGCACCTTAGCCTACTTCAAATCAAAAACATACATTTTCTACTCTTTCTGTACACAATTCCTATATTATAACCAAGCTATACACAGATACAACTTTGTTCTGCTCGACTCCGTGAAAGTTACGCCGTTTGCAGTGGCGAAGCCAGGATTTGAGGTAGGCCTGTTCGGTACTAAACATTGTTCCATAATGAAGTGAAAGCCAAACTCTTCTAGTGAAAATCTTCCTTTACTCTACTATAAGCAGTTTGTTGCTGTATTTAATAAATGTTTTGAAAAAAGAGGGTTTCTTTGTGGTATCTAATTTAGATGGATGGTGGATTAGTAAGAATAGTAAACTAATCTTAAAATTGAGAATATAGCTAACTTAACATTTTTGTTGGGTTAGTAGAATAGTGAGGTAATTCATAAAAGACAAACAAAGAATAGTTGGTAGTTCTTGATTCAAATATAGATTAGCTCAAAAGAATAATAGTGCTATATATTTTTGAGTTAGTTTTATTCTTGCTACAACCAAATGCATTCTATGAGAAGAAAAATGGAAAACCTTTTTTTTTTTTAAAGAAATTCTTTCTATTAGACTCCTTTATATATACTCTCATTATTGTTCTGAATTAGAGTAAAAGAATAGATATTTTAGAAAAAATAATATCAAGCACAAAATCATGGACAAGAAATTGTAATCATCTAGAGGTAAAACTAAAAGAACATTTTCTGCTTGAGCTAGGCTATGGTAATGTGTATATTATCGTTCGACCCGTACTATGAATTCGTATCTCTATTTTAAAAGTTCAAAAAACGATCCTAATCAATAAATATGATCTTCATATGAAAATGAAATTCGAGACCAACTTTCACATTTTTTTAAGGAACTTCTTAGTTTTTCTTATAAGTAGAAAATTACTTGATCTAAATATTTTTTCACCATCCGAAAGTAGAGATTATTTACATATCTAAAAAATAGTAAAATAATATTTAAAAAATATAATTTAGTATCTAAGTATATTTTTATGTTGAGATCATATATATTTGATGGTTCAGATTGACTGTTTGAACTTTGAAAATAAAGATATGGATCCATAACACGGGATCAATGCATATTATTGTTTGAAAAGAAAAATCCAAATTCTTGCATATTTTATTAAAAAGTAAGTCATATATCTTTTTGTTGTCCCTAACGGCACCTAGAGGAGGTGAATAGGGAGTCTTAAATACTCTTGGACGTTTTTCGGTTAAACTATCTAAACTAACAAGCAAGCAATCAACAAGCAAGCGTGTACAAATAAAGTAAATAGAGTAGAGTTATAGAAATTTGACACGCGGAATGATAACGGAGTTCGGCTTAAAATGCCTACATCTCCAGGACAACACAACCTAGTTGGTGGGCATTTCCTATTATCCAATGAAAGGGTACAACGCGTGACACGTGAGCTCAAACAAAGGTGGGAAGTTACGGCCTAACTCGTGTACAAAGTTGAGCCTAGAAGCTCGAGCTGGAGAGTCCTACGCAGAGGTTTGTTTATATGTGAGTGGAAATGCTCGAGCCGGTGAGCCCTTAATGTCCTACAAGCGGGAAGTCACGCGGCTATAGAAGTGAGTACTAAGTAGATCTCCACATTATCGAATAACGAACCAACACTATAACTAAATCTAGAGTAGATTAGTCAAGTCGATTTGAGATTATCAAAGGATTATTGAAGTTTTAGCTGATCTCTCAAAGAATGAAGCTCTCAAGAACACATAATTAGTGTTTTTTTAAATTTAGGGGCGGCTTGCTTGAAACTGGAGTTAGAGAATTTACTCTATTTATAGAGGGAGCTCCAGATCTAAGTATTTGAACTGATCCATTCAGAACGGTAATCTTCCGTTCAAACGGATAGTTCAAATGTGTTGCAGTTTAGGTATTTTTACCTCTTTGAACTTTACACTAAGCGTTCAGTACGTTTAGGTCCGTACCGAACAGATAGTGTATTTATCTCAATTCTTTGTAACTCGAGTAGCGTACAGTACGAATGGTATCCGTTCAGAACAGAACAACAATTGGAAGTCCCTAGATGCTACAGAACTATTCCGTTCTGAACGGTTATCAAACAGAATAATTCTTCCTTACTGTAACGCTTCATTATCCGTCCGATACTATTCAATACATTATGTACTGAACGGGTTGCTTCCTTACCGAACAGATAGTTCCTAAAATCAACAATTTCAAATGTATTTTACTTTCTATTTGATATTACAATATATAATATTTATCTTCGTAAAGTCTTAGGGCCTGTTCGGGAGCAACACTGTTGCTGTGGGAAAAAAAATTCACTCAAGGGTGAATATTTTTTTCCCATAGCAACAGTAAAATTTAGTTCAACTTTTCTTTGAACCCATGCCCATACCCATTCCCACAGCAACACCGAACAGGCCCTTATTGATTCCATTGGTTCTTCAAACTTTAATCTTGCAATTATAATATTCTTGAACCTGCAAACTCACTTATATAATGAAATCGTTAAATACAATCATTTTATATTTAGCAAATTAGTCAAATAAAATAATTAGAAAATTGCATAGAACAACATTTTTTTCCCTTTTTATTTCTTTAACCATTTTTTTTCTAATGTTAATCATCGTAGATTAATATACAAATACATTCATTGTTGTTATCATAGCTATATATTATTCTTACTGTTCAGTTTAATATCGTTACTTATTCAGTTTATATATTTATTTAAATAGGATTAACCTATTACTGAGAACTAAACAAATTAATAAGAAAAGATCAAATATCGAAAAATTTGACAGTGAAGGCGCCTTAAACCGGTACCGACTCAATCAAATAACATACATATTTAATTATTCAATTTATAAATATTATTTTTCAATTAAGTAAAATTTATTATGAACTACTTTAATTTAATAATAATAATAATAAAGATAATTACTGAGCATTTTCATAGCAGTATATAGATTTGGAGGAGGGTTCAAATGCCTTCATTTTTTGTGCCTTCATCATGCCTCCATTTTTTAAAACTTTAATAACTCAAAATTTAAAACTTAAACGTCAAAATAAAACCGTTGTAATCTATGTTATTTTCTCTATGTGCTCATAAAAAATTATCACATTTCAATTTTGCTTTTATGTTAATCAATAAGTTGAAAAATCAACGTCTAGAAATTATCTACATTAGTATACATTTTTACAAGCTCAAGATGACAACCAAAATAAAATTGAAATATCATAATTTTTTACACGTGTATAGATAAAATGATGTAGTTCATATCCAACAATTTTATTTTGAATTTTAAGTTTTAAATTTTGAGTTATTAAAGTTTTAAAGAATGAAGACATGATGGAGGCACAAAAAATGAAGGCATTTGAACCCTCCTCGTAGATTTGTCTTCGTACAATGTATCGACGATCCATTAGATGTTGTCATATTATGATGACAGCAAATGTATCGTTAATGCCACCAGTTGTTGTATCAACGTAATTATTTGATCTTCAATTACTTTTAATTAAAAACATTTAAGATTGTTAAACTGTGTCAATATCATCAAGACTTGATCAAGAGTCACAGATTTGTGGTACAAGGGAACAGATCAAAAGTACGTAGGAAGCCAGGAAGGTATGGGAGGTGCAGTGCAGTGTTTTCTGAGATACAATTACGTATGAGGTAAGACACTAGGCAGTAGCCAGACCAGACTGGAAAAAATATATTCAAGATCAGACGCATAGACATGAAATCATTACTTTTCTTTTTGCTAGTTTTGACTTGTTGTATGACTTGTATCAGTATTTAGCAGTACAGTCGGCCAATATTTTGGAAGATTTCGTACAGTCGTAGTAGCTATTGACTAGGCAATGTCTAGTCGTGGCAATTATCGCACCTTTTATGTCGCGAATTCCCGAGGACCTCTATCTATGTCTATCTATCTACTCTCTGTCTCACGGGTTGCTTTCCGCCACATTTCCCATGGCAATATGCCGTACCCTGATTCGAACAAATCATGTCGTACTTTATTAGTATAACAAACAAAAGAGATTGTTTAACAATTTTTTTTTTTTTTTATTTATTTTGACTGTCGTCAAAAATAAAGTTTAATTTTTAAATTTCATATTATAGACACAATTCGTATTATTTATTTATCACGTCTGTAATTTTATTTACTTAATGTATAGGGCATTTTGACTCAAGCTATGAATTAAAATTATTAGTTTGAAAGTCCTAGCGGTTGATCAGAACTGTTTAATATGGTCTCCAATATGAATATGTACTTGTAAATTAAATTTTATATTTTCTTATATGTGTAGAAAATCACTTGATCTGAACATTCTTGACCATCCAAAAACACTAATTTTTTACCCATCTAAAAAAATAGTAAAAAATTAAAGAAATTTAAAATTTAGTTTACAAGTACATATTCATATGGTGGCCATGTTGAATGATTCGGATCGACCGTTAGAATTTTGAAATAAAAATATTGATTCGTAGAATGAACCAATTTGCACTATTCATAGTACCACAACTAGAGTGCAAACGGGTCAGATATTATTTGTCTGTATCCGAATCCGTATTCAAAAATTAGATATGAATATGGACACAGATATGGTTTTAAATTTTAATTATCCGTATTCGAATAATATATATCCCGTATAATAATATATATTGTGAAAAAAATTACGTTAGTCATCATTATAAATTTAAAATTAATTCTATTTTATGTATAAAGTATTGTAAACCCACAAGTCTTAGAAGTCAATTTGGTAGTTTATTGCTTGATCAATTTCTAAATCTATTTTTCTACATTAACGGTCCAGTAAATTTTAAATATAGTTATAAATATATATAATATACCTTGTCCAATATTAAAAACAAAAGACTTCTAGGCTGATCGAAATCCTTCCCAATATTTCTTTCCCGCAATAATCAAATTAAAGTCCACTTTCTTACGATTATCTCTCAAGGAATACTTTTTTAAAAGCACTGAAAGAGACCAGCTGCTAATTGCTTGTATTGAATTACATTCATATTTCTCATACGTATTTCTTCTGATAAATATTTATTCTTTAAAAGCATATCCGGTTCTAGAAAAAGAAGGTTGTTTTTTGAAATATAAATGCAGGCTTCTCTCGCTTCAAAAACTTATTTGAAAACAACATTGACACAATCTTCTTTAACTAGAAAATTAAGATATCTAGTTACAGCGTATACATTAAGGGCACTAGAGAAATTATAAATTACATTCATTTTTTTGAAAAATATTATATAGTTTTTTTGAATTAAATTCCAAATTTTGTGAATTTCAGTCATTAATAACCTTTGTATCTAGCTAAATGTACGGGTAGAAATATTGACAATACTATTTTAACTTCATGCAAAGCACATTTAATACAGACAATAAAGAACATATAATTTGTACACACTGTGTGTAGCAAAAACAGTTCTGTCAATATTTTTACTCCAATTGTTAACAGCACAAACAATAGTTAATCAGGGAAGCCAACAAGTTATAATAAGTAACATCTGGGGGAAACGAAGGGATACCCTAAGCAAAAATAGAACGATCAATCAAAGCGCCAAACGGTATTTGGTAGGGTCAACACAATAAATGCTGGAGAGCCCCCACAATTGGATTGTGGGAAAAAGGAGAAATGAGGATCCGGTCACCTATTCAAGCGGACGAAACTCTTTGGATTTTGCATTTTTGCTGCCTAATCTACTCCATTAATTCCTGATCTGACAGTTCACATGTGGCTTTGACCGTGTAACAGTTTCCCATGCCCATTTATGACAGATTTCAAAGCCACCAAGCTAAGTTTAATACTAGCCGTTGAATAAATAATTAACGGTCAAGATATGTCGGGTAGCGACCAATGGTTTTTTTTACTTTCCAGAGGAGCCAAGCGGATCCAAACAGAAAAGAGGAGCAGTTACGCGCAGCGGCAACAACGCTCTCATCCAACCACACGCGTCATGAGCCCGTGCTGTTCCCCGCCCCACGACACGCCACCCCTGCTCTCCACGTGACCCGTCAGCATACTTCCTCTCCAGTACGGAAAGGCGCTGTAGCAATGCGGACTTTCCGTATGTATGGACGGTTGGAGACTCAACTGGAGAAGATCCGAGATCCAGTATCCGTATTTTTGTTCTGAGGTCCCCACCCCTTTCAGGTATTGCACTGGATCTCAATTCTCCTTTACTTAACAAGCCAAACACAAAGCAACAAAAACTAAAAGAAGTACACAACGAAAACCCGGTTCCAGTTCCTTGGCACGAACGCTTAACACTTCAAGTGTTCCTCCGTTATTTCTAGGCTAAAAAGTTCCATTGTACACTAGGGATATTGGCCGATTTTTTTTATTTGTAGCGCACACACTCACACAAAAAACAAAATTAAACATACACAACACTTTTGGATAAATTTTATTTAGTACCACCATGTTGAATTATTCAGCAAATTTTTACGATTTAAAGCATGCTTAATTATTCAGCCGTATTTTAGATAGTTCAAAAATGTTGTCTCCAGTTTCTCAATGATATGCAGATACAATAGTAGAGATCTTCATGAAGTCTAATACTTGGCTGTTATCTTGGATTTCTTTTGAGTAAAAATAGGATCACACCAGTGTTGTAAATAATGGTATGCGCTCGTCGGACGGATGGGTACTACCAAGCGATTAATCAGGTATGCGGCTGATTAATTGTTTTCGATATAATTATGTGTATATATTCATAATTTAATAAAAATGATTTATTTAACTCATCAAACTTATCGAATAAACTTAATTTAACTTAGTTTTACTATTATAACATGACACTATGTTTATTTCTTCTTAACAACACATTCACATTTTACATTTGTAAGTAACAAATTTATTTAATGAAAAAATAAATTTGAAAATTAAGCGTTTTGAAATACTAATAATATATTATTTGAAAGAAATGAAACATTCCAACATAAAATTAATAAATTTAATTTATGATAACAACTTAATTTTATATATGAACATGTCGTACTAACTGAAAAAATTACATCAGTAAGTAAGAAAAACATATGTTATATAATAATAGAAGAATTAATCAATTTCAAAATAAGTAAGAAGAAAAAACATATATAAAAAATATTTGATGTATATCCAAGTACAAATAAAACTACAATACATAATTTATGAAACTTATTATCACACAGTCACAGAAAAAAAAAACAATGTGAAAATAAATATTCACTGGAATAAACGGAAATAAACGAAAATAAACGGACGATAAACGGGAATAAACAGAATAGTCAGCCGATTAATAAAAAAAATCCTTTAGTAGACCTCCAATTAGTATATTCGTAATGATTTAACCGCCGTTAAAGATTAAAGACATTTAATCGGCCGTAAAGCTGTCACGCCCCATATTTGATTGATAATCGTTGTTACCTAGGAGTATCTAGGTTTTTTCAATAGCCAAAGCATATTTCGCACTAGATGACATATTTCTTTGTGTGAAAATGTAAGCATTGTCTTCAACAACCAAGGGAAAGGTGCCCTTTTAGTTTATCCAAATGTTTACTTTTGAGAAATCCAAAGAAGCTCTTTTGAACCATCTCATAAGCAGGAGAAAGAGAGATGGAGAGAGATTATTTTTTATAAAACTAAACTCATAACTGCTGATGATTTTTATGTGTTGAGATCGCTAAGTAATTCAACGGTTGATTATATGCAGGGACCGTGCCAAACCTTATGCTATGAGGTCAATCGTATAAAATTTTCAGACTGCGAATGGATATCAATTTTACGGCATTCGTAGCATTTTACTCTAAATTATATAAAAAAAAAGTAGAGGCCAATTGACCCCATTACATCTTACTCCCTCTGTCTCTGATTCTATATATGCAGACCGCAACAATTGTGCTATAAAATGAGTTATAGTGAAAAATATGGTATATGTTTAATTTTTTTTCTTTTCAGGTCATCAATAAAAAAAATGAGGGATAATGGCTGTGAAAAAAAAAGGTTATTTTTTTAGTAAGTAAAAAGTGATATTATGTCAATGTTAGTTAAAAGAGTCGAATAAAATAGTATCAAAATATAATAGCTCGATAGAATAACGAAAGAGTGTTGCTTAAAATAATGTTGTGTATATTTTATAACGTATAACACAAAATAGCACCGTAAATAATATTATATTTCTCCTCTTACTTCCTCTCATTCCTATTCCAATATTTCCTTAGAATAACGAAATAAGACTATCTACCACTCTTCTAGATAATAAATGTGAGTTAAAAAATAATTTTTGCGCGGAATTGTATTACAATTTAAAACAATGCCAAGAATCGAAGAGTTGTCAAATAGCTCCAAAAGATATACGGAATTGATTTATTATTTTTTATTCCATAAATATTAATTATATAGAGAGTGTCTAAAGGCGAAGGCGGAGGCGGCGGCGGGAGAGGGAGAGAGCTTATCGGCGAGGCTACTGGCAGCATGCTTGAATTCGTGGAGGAAATATGTGCCTTCATGGCAGCGAGACTACCGGGGAGATGCTCATGGTTTTTGCAATGGTGTTGAAAAATTTAGATCAAATTTGACTTGAGAATCAAAATGTTAATTACAACAACAAAAAAAGCTTTAATTAATTATGGACGGCTCAACAGAATATTTCTGAAATGATGGAGAGGCTTTAGCCCTATCATGCTCAGATGTAACTAATTTACTAATGATGCGTTTCTAAGTAATTTCAATTGAGTTGAAAAGAAATATATCTTCGTATTATAATTAAAATATACAATATTAGATAACAATGTAGAAATTTAAATAGAGAAGGATTCAAATGTTTCTATTGTTTGAGTCTCTATTATACCTTCATTTTTATAAATATTAATAATTTAAATTTTAAAACTAAAATATCAAATTAATACTGTTAGATTTAGTCAATATTATTTTCACTGTGTACATATAAAAAATTTACGATACTTTTAACTTTTAGTTAATTGGTATCAAGACCTTGCAAAAACACATTGATATAAATAATTATGAACGTTGATTTTTCAAATTATATATTTATATAAATACAAAATCTAAAAGTCATAATTTTTTATGAGCATATAGAGAAATAATATATAGTATCTCTAACAGTTTTATTTTAATATATAAAATTTAATTTTATGTTATTATTATTTAAAAAATATAAATATAAAATAGATAGAGGTATTTGGATCCTCTTCATTAAGATAAGTTCGATGAATCTAAAAAACATGATCAAATATGTTTTGCTAGGAAAAGAACAGTATCAAAAACTAAAATATTGGAAATTTAACGAGAGAATCTATCACCTAGACGAATAGGATCTAAGAATATATAAAATAGAAAATAAAAAATCTGTCTCAGAGAGCAGGGTGTTCTTAAGCTCACCAAGTTTTTTTGTGAGCTTAACTCAAAAATTTCTCAGATTGGCTTCAAACAACACATTCAAACCGTTAAAACCAATGTACTTCACGAGCGATGCATTTACATGTCAAATTTATAATTTTTCGAATTAGTTTAGTATAAAGTCAAGCGGTTAAAAAAATAATGAAAAATGAACTCATTAAAATTAACTTATAAATCATATTTTTTTGACTGATTGACTTCATACTAAATTAGTTCAAAAATTTAAAAATTTGTCGTGTAAACACATCACTCATGAAGTAGATCGGTTTCAACAGTTTGGATGCGTCGTTTGAGTCAATCCGATAGGTTTTTGAGTTAAGCTCACAAAGAGGCTTGGTGAGGTTAAGAACACCTTAGTTTTACTCTATATTTTAATTAACATATATGTTGCATTTTAAAAAACTTAGATAACAATATAATTAGCTGCAATACAAAGATGGTTGTATTTATCATATATTAACTTAATATATAAACAAGTGATGGTGTATTTTTGTAAAATATCAAACGTGTTATTTTGAACAAAAATGTTTTTCATGTAAACACATTGTACGTAAGTTACATGATTAGTCACCACTCAAATGTTTAAATGAAACCAATAATGTTAGGAAAGGCAGTAAAAAACAAATGGATTAATTGTGGAAGGAATAAATTTATTACACATTAAAACATGAGTGATGTGAAATACTAAAAATTTAAACATCTCTTTATAGTTTATGTACTTACAGTTAGAAGATTACGAAAACGAAGTCCAAAACAAATTAGATTTTCTTTTTTGCGATTACCATCCAACGACCGTTAATTTAATGCAGCGACAGAATGAACGCACAATATTTAAACTAAAAGCAAATCCAGTTACCAGTAGACTGGAGATCTACTCTATCTCACTCTCCCTCTCTCTCTCTCCCTTCTCTGTCATCCACCATTAACTCCTCACGGCGTAGAGAGAGGACAAGAGAAATAAGGGAGAAAGGTGAATGGCAGGCGCCGCTCGTCTGTAGTCCGTACGAAAGAGAGTGGGTGAATGCTATAGGGCTGACGTCAGGGTCACATGAGACCTCCTGCGACACGTCAAATCGAGCGGCGGCTCTGCCGTGCAATGACCCACACCTGTATACTCCCAAACACCCAGTGCACGTTGTAGATTCCCAAATGACCCCACCTGTCAGTGAGAACGGTGTAACATATCTGTTCCATTTATCAAATTATATCTCCTGACGGTTCCCCAGTGCGGTAGCTAACCTGCCTTCATTAAAGAGACAGACAGAAATAAGCTAGAAAAGGGTAAGAGAAAAAAAAGGCGTCAGTCCAGCTCCTAACACTTCTTCACCTCACCTCACCTCACCGCTAACAGAACTTATCCGAGAAAAACGAGCTGAGAAAAAGATCGAAAAGACCAAAATGGGGTCTAGGGAAGGTAGCGAGCGGCCTTACAGAGGCGTGCGCAAGCGTCCGTGGGGCCGATACGCGGCCGAGATACGTGACCCCTGGAAGAAAACAAGGGTTTGGCTTGGGACTTTCGACACGCCTGTTGAAGCGGCAATGGCGTACGACCGTGCCGCAAGATCACTGAGGGGCATCAAGGCGAAGACTAACTTCCCTGATCCTTCGCCACCTAGTCTCAATCTTGGTCTGGCTGTTGACATCAACCGGCTGAATCCCTGGCCGGTTTGGATGGGCCCAGCGCCTGTACCACCACCGCCTCACATGGCGGTGCGGTATTTCCAAATGCCACAACAGGCAGCAACACCAGTTCCTACCATGGTTCGACCTCCTTCTCCGCCGTCTACGGCGCTGGTCTTAGGGCAAGCTGGGAATGGAGGTCTGGGATTTGATCTTAATGAACCGCCACCTCAACCGGCATCTCCACGTCTTTGGTTCGTTTAAGACAAAGGTGATGCCTTGTGAGATGTTAAGGTGGAGTGTGTGGTTTCTTGATGGCGATTGTGTGCATCAGGTCTATATGTTTATCAAGGTTGTTGAGTCGATGGTGCGAGTTTAGTTTAGGGTTCTAGTTCTACAATCTGATCAGTGGAGTGAGTAGTATGTCCAGCTCAGCTGTAAATATTTTATTATTTAATGGAAATGTTGACTAGTTTTGTTAACTCAATGATCACTTGAAGTCTTCATTTACTCTATTCTTTCCTGCCTTTAATTATTTTCGTTGCATTTCTGTACCTTGCGCGCCAAAGATTTTGTTCTGCTTTATGCCGATTTATTTAACCAATCAAAAGTCACAGCTGACTATTATATTATATTGAAATGTTGCAAGTAACTTTGTGGATTAAGAACACAAAACGCTATGAGTGAGTCTATGTTATTCTCCGTAACACGGATTGGTCCGTGATACGGATTAATAGTTTTGTTTTAAAAATTTTAACTGTCGATTTGAATCATTCAACATGATTCTCATATGAATATGTACTTATAGACCGAATTTTATATTTTTTATAATTTTTTTACTATTTTTTAAGATAGTTAGAAAATCACTTCATGTGAAAATTCTGAATCATTAAAAAACAGTGATTTTCTTAATGAAAATATTGATCTGTATGACGGACTAATTCGTGCTATGCATGGTACCATAGACTGACGAGTCTGCATTGTCTCAGACTCGCTGCATTAGATAGTATCCAAACTGTCTAATCAACGCACGGTAAATTTTTATGGAGCGGAGACCAATTAGTTCAGACGCTGTTCGGAGTGGTTAGTGCCGGTGGTATGAAGTCTCGACGGACGACCCACCCAGGTCATTCAGATCACATTTCTTTGATGAGAAGTTCTATACTTCTTTTGGCAGTCAATTTCGCCATGAGCACTGCAGTTCAATGATATGGGGTTTTCCAAGGGACTTAGCTTAGTGAACAGTATAATTATCGTTTATCTTTAATGAGAAATTTTCAGTTTAAATTTGCTAAAGATGGGTATTATTTGGAGATGGAATGCTAACGGTATATTAGGTGTACATTCGTATTATAATTTGTTTGATTTTGGAGGGGTTGAACATAATATCAAACTGGGCATTTGGCAAGCTCCTAAAAAAAAAAATTGGATCACAACTATTCACAAAAAAAAAAAAGTTTCTAATCAAACAATAGGCTTCCCAAAGAGAGATAAAAAAAAGGGGCTGATATTGTTCCAAGAAGTTGGCCCAGCCCAAGATCTTTGAACCCACCCATTACCCAACCAATTCTCAGGACTTGCTAATTCACTCAATACCCAATCAATTTATCATGGTATGGAGCAAGGACAGCACGTGCATTTTTGTCACGGTAAAAATCAGACGCTGTGTGTGATGGAAGTTTCCCCACTTGTCGAGAATTTGCCCAAGAACATACCAAGGAATTTCTGTTCGTGACATTGAATTGCCAAATCGAAATTTCACAATATTGCCCTTGTTGGGTCAAAATTGACGACATGTGAGTACTCAAAAAATTAAATATATATATATATAAATAGATAGAATCTGGCTAATATGCTACGCGTAGCATATAGGGACCTCCGTGCTACGGCTCAATATTTGAGTTTTCAAAATTCTAGCGGTCGATCCGAACCATTCAACATGATCTCCATATAAATATTACTTGCAAACCAAATTTTACATTTTTAGATTTTTTTTACTATTTTTTTAGATAGGTAGAAAATCACTTGATTTGAAAATTCGGTACCATTCAGATCAAGTGATTTTCTACCTTACTAAAAAATAGTAAAAAAATTCTAAAAAATGTAAAATTTGGTTTGCAAGTACATATTCATATGGAGATCATGTTGAACAGTTCGGATCGACCGTTAGAATTTTGAAAACTCAAATATTGAGCCGTAGCACGAAAGCCCTCTATGCTACTCGTAGCACTGTAGCCAACTCCTATATATATAGGGGCTTGGCTATCATCAAAGTGGTACAGGTGTTATCAATTTGTTTTTGCAGTTTCAATGTTCAAATTGTCAATCTGAAGTGCAAGCGTGTTCTTCATATTAAAATGTACAAGACCAACTTTTACATTTTTCGAATTTTATTTACTGTGTTTTAAGGATTTTTAAAAATCACTGTTTTGAATAATAAAAAAAATTGAAAAAAATGATTTTTAAAAATCGATAAAAAGTAGTAAAAAATTTCAAAAAAAATATAAAATTTGGTCCCCAAGCACATTTTAATATGGAGAACATGCTGAGCACTTCAGATCGACTATTTGAACTTTGAAAATAGCAAAAACAAATTGGTATACCAAGATTTAGGAATTACCACTTTAATTTTAGATATATAGATATCATGTAGAACGGTTTGGATCGACTGTTTGGGCTTTTAAAATTGCAAAACTGAATTGTTATAAGATGTTGTAACTTACAAATGTTGTAAATGGATCCCTCCTCATATATATAGAGGTTGGCTAATATCAAAACGTTTGTTCCGAAGCCGTGATGTAACCAATTGGTTTTCTAATTTTAAAGTCCAAACGGTCGATCCAAACCGTTAAATGTGTTCTCTATATTAAAATGTGCTTGAAGACCAAATTTTATATTTTTAGAATTTTTTTACTATTTATTAATCAGTTTTAAAATCGCTGATTTTAATAAACAGTGAAAATTTTCTGGATCATTGAAAACAGTGATTTTAAAACTGACTTAATAAATAATAAAAAAATTCAAAAAAAATGTAAAATTTGGTCTCCAAACACATTTTAATATAGATTGAATATTGAATGGGTTGGATCGACTGTTTAAACTTTGAAATGTAATAACCGAAGCGTTTGTTCCACGGTCTAGGAACAAACGTTTTGATATTAGCCAACCTACCTATATATATATATATATATATAATCTTTTAGTATTTATTTATTCGTTCATTTATTCATTTTTGAAGTAATGTGCACTAAATAGCACTGAAAGTTCCGCCGGTTGTGATTGAGTGAACACGAAGGTCTCTGTAATAGATATGATTAATCTTCAAACTTTATCATCTGCCACGGATTATGCCTTGATATGTGGCTACCAAACAAAATTATTTGCAGATCGGGACAGACAGGGTGATAGAAGATCGAAACGATAATCCCACTTGAAGTAGTGGGAGCCAATGGCATCCTATATGTGGCTTTCTGTGTTCTACAAGTTATATAAGGTAATAAAAGGAACTTGATTGGTCATCAAGAGACAACAGTATTGGGTCCGGAACACCGGATCTAAGAGCATCTATATTCCAGCAAGTCAAATGAGTTTTTAAATAACTGTTAACTATTTTTAGAAATTAAGGTCTCTAAAATTTCTAACTCTCACATTCTTGGAATTAGTTTTAGAGTTTCTATTAAGCTACATCAGTAATAAATTAAAAAGGAGAAATAATTTGAGCCAATCATTTGATCAGCATAGAGTTTATAAACAGTTTCTTAATAAGAAACTTTACTGCATAGTTTCTAAATAAGAAACTCTTTCACATCTCTAAAACTGAATTAGAAACTGCCACATCATATTAGAAACTCCAATAGTATCAAGGATGTAGATGTTCTAAGAGCCTTAATCCGGATCATCCGATCAGAATTAGAGTCAATTTAATTTCAGTTGAATTTATGGCCTTTTTTTCAATATGTGTGCGGATTCTGATTGAACTGTTCATATTCAAATTAAAATTTTAGATTACTTTAGAGAATCTGAACTCAACGACATTAGCACCAAAATGGCAAGCCAACTACTTACAACACTAGGTACTTGATATATATTTACAATGTAATGCAAGAGTTGTTTTTTGCTTAAACCAAGGTAAGCATTTACAAACCCTGTCGAATACAATAGCAGAAGGATCTTGTAGGGTTTAATACTTGATTTACACGAAAAAGTCAGAAAGATGCATTGTGTTGATCAAACACAAAAAATTGTTGTTTAAAACGATTAGGTTTCCCATCCTATGTTCCAAATTATGATCAATAATCCTATGTTCAATGGCTTTAGACCAATTAGTTCTCTCTAACCCCGTTTTGGATATATTCAATGTTGACATTACGATCAATAATCTTAATATACATATTATGTTAAGTATTCATGGCTGAATTGTTAAAGCGCACAACTTGTAATTGGCAAATTCGTAGGTTCAATTCCAACTGGATGCACACTAATGAGAACGTTCATATCGGAATTCGGAATTGGCTTTATACAAAATTAATTCAAAAACTTAAATTTTTTGCATGTAGACATTTACCCGTAAGATAGATAGATTTCAACTGTTTAAATTCATCGTTTGAAACCAATCCGATAGATTTTAGAGTTGAGTTCACAAAGAGGCTTGGTGAACTTAAAAACACCTTATTTCTACTCAATTTTATCACTCTTTTTATTGTATTTGTTTCACAATTTTCTTTTTGACAATATCGTTTCACGAGATCAAACTCATTTTACTAGAAAATCAGAGTTCTAAATAGCTAGCTATTGCTACGCAATAGCTGCGATATAACTTTTTTCAGACCTGCAATAACACTATTAACCATTTTTATTTTATAATAATTCTAAATAGCTAGCTATTGTTGCACTATAGCTTTTTCTGATCTTAAAAGCTATAGCGCTATAATCACTATTTAGAACCTTGCTAGAAATAGAACGGCATACCGTTAGCACTGCATAACAAACGCCACAGAAGAACAGTAGACAGACGACCAGAAACCGCCGGCACAGGGATCAATCAATCCAATTTTCCAAGCCAAACCAACGCAATGCCCCGTGTTGCCCACTTTCATCAGTTCTGAGTTCTGACCCCACATCTGTCGGCGGAGACCACGCCCACGCTTCTCTTGTGTTGCGCGGTTGCGCCACAACTACCAAATCTCTCTACTGATCTTTTCTACCGTTAACTATCTAGTATTTTATGTAACGAGTGCTTCATAGTACCTCAAATTACATCCGTTTCAGGGAGACCGCCGGATAGGGATCCAGAAAATTAGATCTGTCATGCGAAATGTAAAGCAAGTTCGCTGCTTGACGTCTTCCAGCTCACCAAATTTAGATCTTCGCAACCATTCGTAGATATAGTTGATTTAAATACATCCGGTGCAGATACTGATCTCCCGTATTTCCCCCGAAATTCACAAATCGTCAAGATTTAGTTGATTTAAAACTTTTATAATAAATTATCAGGAGAGAGAAGTTATCTTTAACAATTACAACAAAAACTGCAATAAGATTTATTTTGATATTGACATATATATTTATTAGAAATAATAAAACTTGTATCACAATATTTTTCTATTCCAAAAATAGAAGGATCACAATTTTTCTGTATTTACCTAAAAGTGACTTTTGAACCGGGTCAATAACTCAGATTCAAAATATTTTTATTTTTTTCCAATAACACACAAAAAAATATATTAATTTTTCTTATTGCCGCGAAAAATCCTGCTTGAAAATGTTGATGTGGATTATTTGTCGCAGTCTTTTTAACAAATCAAATTATATAGTATTTCATCTATTTTCAAAGAAATATATAAAATATTTCTAATATTTCAATACAAAATAAAAAATTATAACATTTTCTATTTTTTTTTAAAAACTTAAAACTGCAAATTTAATTTGCGGTTTTGGAATTCCAAAACCAAAAACCGAAACCGCAAAATTTTTGCGGTTTCGGAATTCCAAAAACCGGAAAATAAATTTGCGGTAATACGGCCTAAAATCGGAAAATAAATCTGCAGTTTGGGCAGTTTTCAAAATCTTGTCAAACAGAGTGTAGATTTTGAAATTTAATAATTTTTTTTAATATTAGTAAAATTTCAGAAGAGATTATGTTGAAAATTCTGATTCATACAAGTCTAGAGCTACAAATGCAAATAAGATATAAAACATGATAACCGGATCATTTAATAATATAATATTCAATTAATAAATAAGTAGCATGTTTTAAAAAATAAATTAATTGACATGCTTTTATTTTGATCAATATCTATATGTTTATTTAGATCAATATCTATCTGTTTAGTCAGTGGCGGAACTAGAAAATTTAGTTAGAAAGAGCTGAAACTTAAAATGCACAAATAAAAATTTGTAGTTAGTGAAATTTGAACTCAAGACCTTCCAAAAATAAAATAGTCTTAACCACTAGACTACAAGTACACATCTATTATTTTATGAGAGGGCTAAACTATATAAAAACTTCAAAGAAATAAAAAATAATTTTAAATTCTAATATACGTGATTAAAAATTTCAAAATCATGAGATGACTTAATACTCCTGAACAAATTTCAAAATCATGAGGTAGCTTAACACTCCTGGACATAGTGTAGATTCGCCCTTGTGTTTAGTTGTATGTACAGGAGCGGATCTACACTATACCCAGGGTGCTAAGCCATCCCATGATTTTGAAATTTTTAATCATGTATGACGTATGTTGAAATTTAATTAATTTTTTTATTTCTTTAAAATTTTTATATAGTTTAATCCCATCATAAATGTTAGATGTTGTACTTATAGTCTACCCCTCATAAAATGTTAGATGTTGTACTTGTAGTCTAATGGTTAAGATTCTTTTATTTTTGACTGGTCTTGCGTTTAAGTCCCACTAACCACAAATTAGTATTTGTGCATTTTAAGTTTAACTCCTCTAACAACCCAAGTCCCACTAACCACAAATTAATATTTGTACATTTTAAGTTTTAACCCCTCTAACCACAAATTAATATTTGTACATTTTAAGTTTAACCCCTCTAACTAAATTTTTTAGTTCCGCCCCAGTTTATGTATAAGCAAAAGATCCAATAGAAAGACATTACGCACTTCCAAAAATGAAGAATAAGCACGAGACAGAGGAGAAACGAAACATTTTTCAAAGCAATAAAAGATCCCAAGTTAGGACCACGGCTAGTCGATCTGCACACGTGTCCCATAGAATACTTAATACGCTTGCCTTACGCTTAGACCAAGATCTAGCTTAATTTTTCTGTGGCTTGATGCCTGTGGCCTATCCAATGGTATTGAACACTTCTACACAAGTATTGTGATGATAACCGGTGATTTTACTCCGTGCACTTAATTTTTATAATAATATAGTATCACATTTTATAATAATTATTTAAATGAACTACTGCTGAAAACCACGGTGCCAAGTTCCGACCAAACCCAATTGAATTTCCCAAGTAATTAGTGAATAATAAAAAATTAACTGGGGAACTACAACTAAATCAAAACAGAGATGCCGCCCCACGCTTTCTATGCAGCGACCATCGTTCGCATCCAGGCCATAAAATAATAACGGGATACAAACACAACTAGAATAGAAAATAAAGTAATTGATTTCAGTCGTAATTAAGTGCGTTAACTCGAAAGCAAAACAATATTACATATTTCTTTCGTTTCTCCATAAAAACACCGAGTAAGATTGGTAGCTCCAAGATCTGATTCTACATGGAAATCAGATAGCTCGGTGCAAAAATAAGTTACTTGCTATTTACAAAAGAAGTAACAAAAAGCATAATGTAAAATAAAGCTTAGATGGCCGATCTAACGGCTCATAAAAAAAGTTAAAAAAAAAAAAAAGTTGTATTAACGTCAGGCACAGAGCTAGCCAGGAGTTCAGATCTGCCTTTCAGAGTTCCAGAAAATCTGCATCTAAGAAGAAAACTTGTCATGATCTGACCTAAACCTCCTGAGGCGGTGGTTGGTTTAGATCCAGATCAAAGGCAATCTTCTTTATCTCCACCGGTGACGGTGATGGCACGGAGACATGATTTAACGCCAAATCAACAACCGAGGAAGAATCTGAGTCACTCTGGGCTGTGCCGGCGAACCCGGGTTGAAAATCAGCCGCAACCAGCGAGGATCTAAACATACCAGGGAAACCCCCGTGAAAAATCTTTGGATCGAAGAAATACAATGGCTGTGGCAGTGGTACTGCCGTAGCAATTTGATAATTATGGAACGGGAACCTAACCACCGACGGTGGAAGCGGTGTAGCCAGAGGAGGCGGCACCACTTCATGCCCTGACGATTCGACTGTGCTGCTCTGGCTACTCGGACTATCAACGCCCGTGGAGAGGGTGGCGGTGGCAGCGCCGGCCGGGAAGGTATCAGAGTAAGGGAAATTAGTCTTTGCCTTTGGGCCGCGAAACTCACGTGCAGCGGCGTCATAGGCACGTGCTGCCTCCTCGGCAGTGTCAAAAGTGCCGAGCCAGACCCGGCTCTTCTTCCCCGGGTCCCTTATCTCAGCAGCATATCGCCCCCATGGCCTCTTGCGAACTCCTCTGTAGTGTACAGCTTTAGCTCCGGCAATGGACGCGGCCGGCGTAGTCTTATGACTCTTATCTTTGGGTGCCATGTTAGAGTCAGTGTGTTGTTTTCTTAAAATTGTTCTCCTTAGGTTAGTTGGATAATGTATTGCGCTTTGCGCTGAAAAGGGAGGGGAGAGAGAGCGTGATTTATAGATGCGTGAGGGCTAGGTAATGAGTTAGTAAAATAATGGTGGTGAAATTAAATATGTCAAAAAGGACAGCGGTGGAGAGGGCGGAATTGATTGAGAGACGAGTCGTTAGATTAATTTAAAAAATAAGCCTAGTCAACGAGCTCTTTGACTGTTTCCCGGCCGCCGCACCTCCTCTCCAAGTTGGTTAATTTTTAGAAAATCGTATGGCTAATCCCACCCATTTGTTAGAACTGGAGAACTCCAATAATTCCATCTGGCAAAACATTCTCACCAAAAATTGATTCATCAAAATATAGTGTGAAACTTCTATATTAGCGATTTTACAGTATGTGCCGACTGCAAAATGTGCCTGAAGCCAAAATTAATGGAAATCTCCATTTCGTAAACAACGGAGACAAGAATTATAATACTGAGCCGCCACGGTGGTCCCAGACCGCCAGACGGTCCAAACGTGATGGAGAGCCTAGAAACACACGGATCTAGGCAGTTGAGACATCTTTCCGGGGTGGGGCCGGTTAGTCCGTGAGACGAAACGATCTGGGGATCATTTTTGGTAGTACTGTTTGCGAAGTTACAAGAGGAGAGAAGAGCGAGAGGACACGTGGGCCGCGGCAAATCTCGCTTGCCTGTCCCCCACCGCTCTAGCTAACGGCCGCAATTTGACGCCGTCAAAGTTGTGTTTTTTAATCGGCTACGGACATTTCTCTTATAGGACCTTGAAAGTTTTTATTTAGTGGTTTCCGTCAATTAGCGGCCGTTTTGGCCGAAGGAACCCTACAATTGACATTGTTAAAAGTAAAACAGCGAAATGTCAAAATATTACAACTCAATAGGATTTGAGTATATCTTTCGGTAAGGTTTTTTTAAGCAATGTTTTTCGATTCCGTAAAAAATGTACCGTTTGTAAAAGGAAAAAAATACTTTTTTTTGCCAAATAGAAAAAAATAACTTCATACATTTGAATCTCAAACAACTTTTATATATATATATATATATATATATATATATATAGAGTGGCTAAGGTCAAAGTGGTATGACCAAGGCCTTGGTGCTACCAATTAGTTTTTACAATTTTAAAGTTCAAATAGTCGATTCAAACCGTTAGATGTTCAATCTATATTAAAATATGCTTAGAGACCAAATTTTACATTTTTTGGAATTTTTTTACTATTTTTTATGCCACTTTGAAAATGGCAGATTCGGGTGAACAGTAAAAACAGTGCAACCAAATTCTGGACCATGTGATCAGCAATTTTCAAAGTGGCTTAAAAAATAATAAAAAAATTCCAAAAAATGTAAAATTTGGTCTCCAAGCAGATTTCAATATAGAGATCACATCTAACGGTTTAGATCGACCGTTTGGACTTTGAAAATCCAAAAACGACTTGGTAGCACCAAAGGCCTTGGTCATACCACTTTGATCTTAGCCACTCTATATATATATATATATATATATATATATATATAGGTTGGCTAAGATCAAAGTGGTATAACCAAGGTCTTGGTACTACCAAATCGTTTTTGCAATTTTCAAAGTTCAAATAGTTGATCTGAAGTCCTCAACGTGTTCTCCATATTAAAATGTGCTTGGAGACCAAATTTTACATTTTTTGAAATTTTTTACTATTTTTTATAGATTTTTGAAAATTACTGTTTTTCATATTTTTTTTTTTATTATGAAAACAAAGATTTTCAAAAATTCATAAAAATAGTAAAAAAATTCAAAAAAATGTAAAATTTGGTTACTAAACACATTTTAATATGGAGAACACGTTAAGCACTTCAGATCAACTATTAGAACTTTAAAATTGCAAAAACTAATTAGTAACACCAAGGCCTTGGTCGTACCACTTTGATCTTAGCCAACCCCCCTCTCTCTCTCTCTCTCTCTCTACACACACACACACACACACACATGAGATTGGCTAATATCAAAACGTTTGTTCTGAATCTGTGGTGCAACCAATTAGTTTTTCGATTTTCAAAGTCCAAACGGTCGATCCAAACCGTTAGGTGATCTATATATTAAAATGTGCTTGAAGACCAAATTTAACATTTTTTGGATTTTTGTTACTATCTATTAAGTCAGTTTTAAAATCGCTGATTTTAATAAATAGTGAAATATTTATGGATCATTGAAAACAATGATTTTAAAACTGACTTGATAAATAGAAAAAAATTCAAAAAAATGTAAAATTTGGTCTCCAAATATATTTTAATATAGATTGAATATTGAACGGTTTCAATCGACTGTTTGAACTTTAAAAATATAAAAACCGAAGCGTTTGTTCCACGACCTAAGAACAAACGTTTTGATATTAGCCAACCCCTCCCTCTATATATATTGACACCGCATATTTTAAATTAAGAAAATAACCATTACATTACCTACATTGCAAATACCTCCCATTCATTTTCTTATGAAAAAATAATTGAAAATTATTACCAACCCCATATTTTTTTATTAACAGTCAAACCGAAGTCCTTTTTCATTCGAAATTATTTATTTTGTTTGTATTTTAGTATTTAACTAGCATAAATTAATAAAGTAGTTTGTCACGTCCAATCAAGTTGCCAAACCATTTAATTCTGCATGTCTCAAAAAAAAAATCTCAAAATTGAACAATGAGAATAAAACGTTATCATTCTTACATCTTATATATCAATTTCCTTACTTCAAATTGTTTTGAGAAAAAAAAAATGTGTATGAACTTTTCAACAAAAATATGTTTAAATTTTTTAAAGAAATATGTTTGAATTTTTGAATATTTTAAAACAAATTAAACGAAAATTGATACATACATTACTTTATTAAAAAGAGGTAAATGTGATACATACATTGTAGTACCTCCAAAATAATCATTCCGTGTCCTTGATTTGAATGGACGGCGAAAATGCGGGATAGGGAAGGATGCATGGTCCCACAACCGCTGTCGGTATCGACTGTTTGTGCGCCGTGTAACGAGGAACGCGCCATGAAGCGAGCTAGTGGGGTCGAATGGGTCCCACACTGTCCCTCCCGTCTTTTCCACTTGAGCCGCTCTCTCCTGGACCATCACTCCAGTAATCCATCAGCACGTGTCCATCACAAATTCTTGGCGGTGAGGTGGGCGTGCATTTAATGTGATCTGGTGCATTTCCATCCAACCTATTTACTCCATTTCAAAATAACTTGAGGAAATATTGTCCTTTATATAATCATGTAACGGTACTATCCGTTTAATTTTACTGGAGAGGATTAACCAAATTGCCGATATGGGGAGTGGGGACTTTGAACTGGAAGCGAGAGGTGCGCAGAGAGTGTGACCAGTGTCTTTACGACTTACGTGCCGCTTTGTTAATTCTAATAGCGGCAGATGACCTGTGCTATTCGTACGGAAACCAATCAATAGATGACACGTGGCTTACCACTCGTGTCCGCTTTGTGGAGCCTCCGTCCAATCTAATCTATTGCTGATTTGAAGTACGTGAGCGAGCGGTATGAGCCGAGACCTAGACGCAGACGGATCAACTATTCCTCAGCTAACTTGCCTAAACGCGGTGTATGGAACCGTGTTTTTTAAAATTGAGTGTTACTTTGTCGATGGACCCCATGGAAACAAAAAGGTATTTATTTCTTTTTTTCTTTTTTCTTTTTTTGCCGAATTGACCGTAGGGTCGAAAAAGTTTTTGTTACCGTCGGCGGAGAAAAATATTTTGGGAAAAGAATTCAGGTCTCCTGCTGCTTCTTAGTATGTAAGATGCTTGTAACAAGTTGACCCGGTTCTCACAATCAACTTGAGAATGCAATTTCTCTGTTATTAGAATTGGCAACATGTTCAGATTCTAAAAGAAAACAATAAAAATATATTAAATATGGAAAACAAATATTTTTTTAGTGGGAAAGACAATACAAATACTAGTTTAGTTGTTTATTTAATTATTGATCCATTTTTTAAGTTAAGATTTTTTTACGAGTACAGCTAGATGAACTTGATACCTTCTTTGAAAAAAATGAGCTGCAATCCATTCACATCTAACGAATTCATTACAGAAGTCTTACAAAACAAGAAATATTTTCCTAACATCCTTATCCTTGATCAAATTAACATAATTACATAAATAATTATAATATCACTACTATAAAAACGCTAAACAAACACGACACATTATACATGTTTTTTTTTTCAAAATTTTCATTAAATCTGTGTACAAAGCAAAGGTTTAAATAGCGTTTATCGCGTCATAGCAGAATGGCTGAAAAAACGGCGCTATGGCCAAATAGTGCCGCTATAGCGCGAAATAGCGCGCTATAGCGGCACTATATGGCCATAGCGTCGTAGCTTTTTAGTCCGAAAACGCTATAGCGCGCTATTTAGAACACTGGTACAAAGTAATAAAACACTATTTCAAAAATTTGCACCAATATTCATGCACGGATTTTTAATAAAGAACCGCGTATAATTTAACCTAATTGTACACAATTTTTTATTATAAACCGTGTACGAATGTTGGAGCAAATTTTCGGATCAATGCTCCAACAATTGTATACGGTTTTACTGTACAATATGTATGTGATAAAAGAAATACAAATTTTTCCACATCATCGATCTATGCCTTCATGTTATAATGCATCATTATCTATTTTTTTTATGTCATTTCTCTTGTTTCTAAAACATCACTTGCATGTACATATATTTCTCTGAAGCATTTCTTCTGAAATGGCGAGGCTATGGCGAGGGGTAAGGCAATGGAGACGATATGTTTACCGAGAAAGCGATCGAGAACAAAAAAACTTCAAAAGGGCATAACTTTTGGCTCGAGTGTTCGATTTCAACGTTCTTTACCAATTCAGAAAGCTCGTGAGGAGGAGATATTGATCTTGCAGGGTTGTAAATTCTCTTGCAACGGAATGCCAACGCAGTTAGAATTGTAGAAAAAATAAAAATAAGTCTCAAAAATTGGGTTGAAGTTTTCGATTAAGTTTTTCCTTGCTAATTTTTTATTTTGTACTCATTTACCATATTTTTTTAGGCATTGTATGAAAATGTATAAAGTCTCATATTCTAGGATTTTTTTTGTTGTATTTTAATTTTTTAGTTAGAATGTTATTCATGTAACTAATGATATGTGATGTAATTTTAAATATTGTTTATATTGGTAAATGTAGTGTTTTTGGTATGTGTTATGTTTAACTTCATAGTTTTTTAAAATTTAGTTTAGTGTTTTTGATATTCAGATCTAGGATTTAATTTGAATTCAGATCTAGCGTTTCATTCGATTTAAAAAAAAATGAATTATACGACTTTTAATAAAAAAACCATGTAGGATAAGGATTTTCATACACGGCTTTACTTTAAAAACGTGTATGATGTGTTATGGCGAAAAAATCGGTGAAAAAAATGAAGTATACAAGGGTTTTAATAAATAATCGTGTAGGATAACGGTTTTACTTTAAAAACTGTGTACAATGTTTTATGGCGAAAAAAATTAGCGAAATTTTTGAAAAAAAAACACGCACAGTTTATTGAACTGTGTATAATTTACCGGCTCTACCATGCATGATTCCCACGAACTTAGTTGTAAAACCGTGTATAATAAGCGCATTTCTCAATATTGTATAATAGCATGAAATTGTGTTGTATATAGATGCAAGTGGTAGCTCTTTGGTTAATCGCTTTTCTGAAAACATTTACTCGTCACCTGAGCACTTTCAAAAACTCCCCTTACATATTTTCTATGTCACCTGCACAGTTATGTGTACATAATACATGTGTGATTACCATTTACCAAAAATTCAATTTAGGTCATGAATAGAGTTTACAACATCTTGTTGATTAAAAAACTCTAAAAGATTAATTGTAATACAAATGCACAATGTATCAAGTATATCAAGATTAAAGATTAGTATTCGTGATTAGGATCTAATTCAATAATTTTTGAGAAAGCCCGTATAAAGTTCAATATTTTCTTTGTACATGCAAGGCACAGAGATTCTTTATTAACATTTCATATTTTCTTTGTTCATAATGCAAGCAATTTAATTTGTTGTCATATTTATTTTCAAACGTAACATGCACCCGTTTTTGTCTTTTAAAAGTTGATACATTTTATGTGAAATATATTAAGTGATGCGTATATATATGTCTGCCCAATCAGTTTTTGAAAATTAATTTAACGTAATAAACAAAAGAGTGATCCTTAGATTTTGATTTTGCTTTTACATTTCATCGATCTAACGAGATTATATGATACCTAAGGGTCTACAAAAAGGTTATTTTAAGATGAAGATTATACAAAGGTTATTAGTAAGGGCATATTTAGTGATACATAATTTCATAGAAGGACAAGTATGTATATATATATATATATATATAGTACTTGGCTATTATGCTTATATAAGCATATGCCCACATATGCTTAAATAAGCATTTTTGCGTTTCCAATGTTCAAATGGTCGATCCGACCGTTCATCTTGTTCTCCATATTAATATGTGCTTGGAGACCAAATTTTACATTTTTCTGAATTTGTTTACTATTTAGTAAGCCACTTTGAAAATTACTGATCATATGGTCCAGAATTTTGGAAACACTGTTTTTACTGTTCACCCAGATCAGCAATTTTCAAAGTGGCTTAATAAATAGTAAAAAAATTCAGAAAAATGTAAAATTTAGTCTCCAAGCACATATTAATATGGAGAACAAGATGAACGGTCGGATCGACCATTTGAACATTGGAAACGCAAAAATGAGTTATAAGCATATGTGGGCATATGCTTATATAAGCATAGTAGCCAGCCCCTATATATATATATATATATATATATATATATAGTCTGGCTAAATTGCTTCCATAAGCACTTCGAACGAAGTGCTTACGGGTTAAATTTAACTGTTTGATGTTCGAAAAGTCGAACTAAATAGCTCAATAAATTGGTTATATAATAACATGTAGAATACCAATTTTTACTATTTTTAAAAAATTTTAACTATTTTTTATGATTTTTGAAATATGGTCTCTTTTGGCTTAAAATTACTTTGAGCTATTTAGTTCAACGTTTCGAACATCAAACGGTTAAATTTGATCCGTAAGCACTTCGTTCGAATCTTCAAACCTTACCCTTTCTATTAGGTTAGAACTAGATGATTTTGGCTCACGAATTTGAGCAACAAACTGAGATGGGATGGGGGCATTCCAAAAGGGCGTGTCGTTGAAGAGCACCGCAATTCGGCCAATTCGGCCATCAAAGAAAAATCAGCAAGCACCGCAAGAATGGCACCTCCGAGCACCAGGGAAGCGCAAAAGAAGCACCAGAGAAGATCGGTACCAAGGCAGCAGGGTCGGGGTCGGGGTCGGGGTCGGGTCATAGATCGGGCAGCGGGGGTCAGAGATCGGGCGGTCGGTCGGGTCAGAGATCGGGCGATCAGAGAGGCGGGGTTTCCAGCGGCGGGGGTCAGAGACCGCGCGGCGGGGCTTCGGGCGGGAGGGATCGGCGCACGTTTTCTTTTTTTTTGGGTAACCTAAAAGGCGGGAGGAGACACAGCGAGAAGGAAAATATTGGCGCGGCTGGGTTTTTTTCGGACACCCTTCAGCGACCGGGAAAAACCGGTCTCTGAAAGCTGCGTGCGCCGGTCGCTGAAGGGTTCCGTCGTGGAAAAACTTCAATTTTTTATTTTTTTTATCTTTTTTGGGGTCTTCAGCGACCGGCGTTTTCACCGGTCGCTGAAACATCTTTTTGTTATAGTGAAGTGCTTCCGAAAGCAATTTAGCCGGACTTCATTATAATAGTTGGTTGATTGATATTTGTACTGATTACCGGAAAAACTTTCAATTTTCATAAAATAAAAAGATTTATGAAAACATCTGTTTTTTTCTGCAGCATCTTTCTCGATTAAAAGTATTTACATTATCATTTTGGCGGCACTCCACTTTTAAATAACGCTATATGCTTTTGAAAAAACTTGTGCTTTGCTGTTTATTGATTTTTTGAGATCTCACACCCATGAATACCTACGTATCATTTAAATAAATTGGATAAATTGATGGAGAACGTGATAAAAATAGAATGCCTTAATTTACTCTTCTTTTAAAAAAAAAAATGAAACTTTGATCCAGTTACTACTTATTTACTATTTATTTTGTTTTTCCATTTCGAGTGCCACTATTTTGCTCATGATCTTTAATTAACAATAGTGTATTTTTGTGCTACTGATTTTTAGTTAATTGACTCTGGAGTTTCACAATCTTAGATTGTTGGATTGTACAATAATCTACTTGTCTGTTTGGCTAGATTTACAAAACATATATTTATTGAATTATACAGTTTCTTATCTTGAGATAATATGCAGGTTCATAAATTGCTATATACATCAAGGATGAATCATCAATTGCTACATTTGTCAATGATGATTAATGAAGAATCAAGCACTGGAATGAGAAACATCAACTCAAGATTAGGATTAGTTAGAAATCTGTAAAATTGATAAAGTAAGCTTGAGATTAAGGTAATTTGCACAAACCGTTACAATGGTTAATATAACGTTACAACGAAATAATTAATATGCCGAAATCCACAGTGTAATCGACTTATTTCGTCACAAAGAAACGTTGCAACGGAATAAATCAATTTCGGACCCCAAAACTTTTAGAGATTTTCGTCGTATCAACCGTTGTAACATTTATAAGCATTAGGATTTTTCAACGCAACCAAACCCGTTAACTGGGGCTAACCGTTGCAACGGTTGATGTCAGTTATCTTATTTTGTTTCTCTCTCTATAAATAGAAGCAAAATCTAGGTTTGCAAAAATAATCTAGCCACCTCCAATTGCAACATTTTGTATTCTTTTCAGATATAAAAATCTTCATTGTTGCTTGTGCACAAAACTTCAATATCTATATAATAATCTCAAGCATACTCCACCAAACTCAATCTCGTGTAAGAATTAGAGTGATTTGTGTGAGATCTATTATTTGTTTAAAACACTTGAATCTTTAGTGCTCGTGAACCAATTCCGTGCTTGGACTGTGTGACTTCCCGGAGTTTGTAAGGGGCTCACCGGTTCCACCTTGTAATCCTTTCTCATTGGGTAAAGAAAAGCGCGTCATCAAGAAGGTCGCGAAGATCCGGAGAAGTAGGCACTAGTGCTGAACTCCGTAAACAACTCCCGTGTTAAGTGTTTCTTAACTCTTCTATTTACTTTACGTACACTAGCTTAGTTTAAAGTTTATTTTTTTCTGCCAAGAATAACTCACACGAACATTAGTTAAATGGTGAATATTAATTTACTTAAGTATTAAAATTTAAAAGGCTCCATATTCACTCACCTCTAGATGTCGTTAGAGACCAACATAGATTACTCCACCGGTGAAATTCTTTATTAATTGAATATATCATAATGGTACAAGCCATTGTATATTTGAGAGCTATAAACTTATAATCGAGACATTTATTTTATATCACCCTCTTAATCCATCAAATCAATAAGTTGCTCTGAAAATTCAGCCATTTTATATTCCAAAAGAAGAACAGAAAGCATCTCACACTGTTAATAATTAATATTAACAAAACAAAAATATAATTACAGCCTTACAGGGAAGGATTGTGCTGCAACCCACTACACGAACAGCCAAACTGTGAATACAACAGAAAACCTTGAGTTGATGCAACTACAAGTCTACAACCGCACCCACCACGCCAGTGCCGTATCTATTCCATCTCGGTGCATGTGGCCCACGCCTGGGCATATATTTCGTGTGCAGCAGCTGGATTTTCAGTTTGAGGAAAGAGCAGCAATGGGATTAAGGGAAACAGCTGGGAATGACAGCTTGTGGCACTGACACGCTGCGTAAATGGGTTGGTTGTTTTTCTAATTTTGTATAGCGCATAGTCGCATACGCATACGCCACCTCTCTTCGAAGAATATACTTGCTGTTCCTTGCAAAACTGGGCAGATATGGGCCAAAGGAAATTGGCCTATAAAGGGCTACCACCAATCAGATGCCTTTGCCTCGTATGGTACCTGAGAGCGACCTGATTGTCTCCTTCGTTTAGCTTGCTATCATGCTATGTAATAATAATATGATATCAATTGGTTGTTTTGTATGTTACATTGGTGATTTGCATACTAATATATAAAAATGATTGGATTACACAAACAGCAAACGCTTTACATAAAAACCATGTACAAACTCCAAATTGTACTTCTCTTTTTCTGAATTTAACATTTGCAAATTGCTATTTAAATGGATAAGATCTCTTCATAAGCGGGGACTACCATCGTTAATAAATTATGAACACCCAATTCGTTTTATATGATGATGAGGAGGGTTCAAATGCACCACAATTTTTGTGCTCCAATATGCTCCACATCCTTTATCTCTATTTAGTCCGAACAGTCGATCCGAACCGTTCAACATGATCTTCATAATAAAATATATTTGGAGACCAAATTTTATATTTTTAGAATTTTTTTACTATTTTTTTAGATAGGTACAATATTACTTTATCGGATGGTCCAGAATCTCCTTAAAAAAGTGATTTTGTACCTATCTAAATAGTAAAAAAATTCTAAAAAATATAAAATTTGGTATCTAGGCATATTTTATTATGAAGATCATCTTGAGCGGTTCAGATCGACTGTTCGGACTTTGAAAATAAAGATAAATGATGTGGAGCATATTGGAGCACAAAAATAATAGTGCATTTGAACCCTCCTCTTATATGATTTGTGCTAATGGGGAAAAGGATGAGATATGACGCATGTCAAAATATTCATTAAATTACAATAAAATGTCAACCATCTGAATTTACTACAGATCATTATTTCATTATTAATTGATACTCAAATCGGAGTAACACCAAGGTATTTTTAAGCTTCTCAAACTCTTGATGAGCTTAACTTTAAAACCTATAGACTAACTTCAAACGATGATTTCAAACCGTTGAAATCGATGAACTTCACGAGTAATGTGATTACATGAAAAAAAATTTAATTTCGAATTAATTTAGTACAAAATCAAACAGTTAAAAAATGTATTAATTGATTTTAATACATTTATTTTTTATTTTGTAAACACATTACTTGTAAAGTAGATCGGTTTCAAGAGTTTGAATCAGTTAGATTTTGAAGTTAAGCTCATTAGTGATTGGTAATTACTCAAATCGTAGTAATTGGTACATAAGATATTTAAATGCCTAAAAACATATCGGTAACAATTCACTTTCTATTCTCTGGTACGATGCAAATCAAATACAGCTTATGATTACCGTACAATGTCTGAAACAACTATTGGAAATCATTATTAACAGCATTTTGCAAGAAAAAAGGACTTTTAACAATCATCAGCAGGCTTTACCCAATCAACCCTGATATTTCCAAGACATATCCTCTGAAATTGGGGTCCAATCAGCCCATTTTTCTTTTTTTACCAAGACATACACTCTGAAATTGAAATTCGGATCCCCTAAATAACCCAATCTTGAATTTAGATCCGAACCAACTCAAACCCAAACCAATCCGAATCCAAAGTAGAATTCACAGAGCCCCTTTAATATTTGTACAGATTTTGATCGACCGGTCCGAAGGTAGAGGAAGAAGTTTATAACTAAAATCAGAGCATCATCAAAGCCTTAATAGCATAAATGGGTACATTGCACAAAAAAAATAGAGGAAGAAGTTTATACCGGACCAAGACAGTTTGTAATTAGAAAATGCATAGTTAGCCAATATAATACAAGAGTTTTGTTTAATCAAACTTATTGTTTTACTATGCGTGAAGGTAGAGCTGCTGATACCTGAATTTCAATTTCTAAATGAGATAGGAGCTCAGGGAATTCACATCACCTCAGGTTACCTGACTCAAGCAAATTATGATCGGATGGTTCTTTTAACATGGCACAAATCTCAAATCTGGCCCCCTATAGTCTCCATAGGCACCGGATGACCGGATTGAGTTTGGCCCAGATAGGATTAATCTGGGCCGTCGGTTTCAATTTGCTTGAGTCAGATACCTAGGAGGATACGGATCCGGAGCTCTGGCTGATGTTTGGGAATTATCAAGGGTATTTCTGGAAACTCCAAGGAGTTGGAGGAACCCAGGTCTGAGTAAAAGATTGTCAAATTAAATATATTGTTGTTTTCACCTTCCCAATCATTCAATATGGAATAAAGCAAATATCTAATCTTTTAAAATTCATCAAAAGAACACTCTATCTTTTAAATTTCTTTGTTCGTTAACCCCATTACTCGAAAATAATTGTATGCCTTTCTTTGTTTAATTTTTCACAGAAAGTAAAAGTGATATTTCCTGATGCAGGGGTTGCTGCTCTACTGAAGTACAATTGGATGGATACAAAATTTGGGTGTGCAAGGTACAATTTTTCCATTACATCACTCATTTTATGCATTGATCAAATTACCACCTCCCCACAAAACCATGGCGCCCAAATTGCCAGTTAGAACAGCTTTTTGCTGCAATAACTAATAATACAAACTATACCATTTCTGGTACCAGTCAAATAGGCAATACTCTCTCCCACTTAATATCTGTATATGGAGGTTTTTGAGAAAATAATGTTTGCAACAAGAAGCATCTATTATCTTTCTTGAAATAAAAAAAATTTCAAATATATTTTTAAATATTTCATTGACTGTTCTTAATTTCAGCTTAGGCGATCGAAATCCAGTAGATAAGGAGGATGAAATTGTGGTTTTGATAATCCCTGATTATCGGATGCTTGAGAAAGTCGAAATAATTGCAAATCGTCTTTCTGATGACCCGGTAGGAAACATTAGTCCTACAAATTCTAACTACTCTTTTTTGTGTATTATTATTTTTATGAAGGGCAACACTTCTATCACAAACAAGAGAAAATAAGATATGCTCTACTCTTAGCAAACAAAAATGAAAATTGTGATTAACTAACAATAATTGGCAATATATACATCTGAATATTGAGTCAAGAAGAGGTATACTTTGCCAATAAGGAGAATGGCCTAATAAGGCAACATATTTTTTCTATTTCCGTTTCTTAGCATCTGAAGCAACAACAAAATCTTTAACCTAATATTTTACAGGCTTTTCACGTTGCTTCTTGGGTGGATAATTTTCTGGGCAGGCTTCATCCCTGCACATATCTTATGAAAGGTCAAGACAAGTTGAGGCATAAAATTGAGGTGAAGCTTCGAAATGATGTCCTCTTAAATCAGACAATATTGACATGTTTACATAGAGGATCAATATTCTTAGCGTGGTTACTATACATATTCAACAATTTTTTAGTGCAATTGACAAACTCCTGCTTCATTGGAAGTAGGAATAGATTAGGATGTTCCTCAATTTTTGGATAATTATTATTTTCATTGGTATGGTTTTTTTATAAAAATATGTTTTTCCTCTTATAATGTCTCCGTTGCAACGCACGGGCATGATACTAGTATGCTAATATACAGCCTAAAAACTGAACACAAGTGGAAGGGTAATAACATACATTTACTAGACAATCCAGAATCAATTACAATAACCGCCGGCACTTACCAAACTAGGATTCGTAGGGCTCTTGATAACCTGCTCACCAGAACTACTGTTCTTTTGATAACAACAGGTTAACCTTAAATACCCACAAAATAAAACCTGCTTAAACTGGTACTACACCTGTACCTACACTAGTCCATATCCCAAAACACCCCCAAAAGTTAACTAGGTTAGATCTCTATGCACTACTACCTATACAAGAATGCTCATTGTTTGGTATTGTTGGACAATTGCTTTTGCAATACTTCCCTAAATAACCCTGCAGATAATAAAATGCATCATATATCATAATTAAGTAGAAATTTGAGATATTAAAACAGTCATTTATATCCACCTGACTAAATCTTTACCTCCACAAGCTTTTCAATCTTTGGCCTGTTTATAGAAATGTACTGTTTCACAGACTCCTGGCTATTTGGTACCTGATGAGGTTCCACCGAACTGAGGACCTTGTCAGAAGCCCTTTTCACAATCATTTTATGCGCATCAATGCTTAATATCCCATTCTTCCATGCTGGTTTCACCAACTCCTTTATAAACTCAGCCAAGGCAACCCGAAACATCTTCAACTCTGCCAAGTCCACGTTACCAGGTTGACCTGGCCAAGCACTATCAGCTTGGTCATTGCTGGAAATCACCTCGTTTGGTGCTTCTTCCAGTGAAGCTATTTTTGGTTTAACTTTGCACAAATAGTTACACTGATTGTAATCAGGCGAATTTTCACCAATACCTGAAAGATTATTCGATGATGCTACAGGAGAATTTTCTGGAGATATTTTCATTTCTTCTGAACCGGCATTGTCAGGAGGATTGATGCTATCAACAAGTGGATCATACAGGGTTTGGGACGAGGAGTCAATTTTGGGCCAAGAGAAAGAAGGCCGAAATGGAACAGAGTTTTCCCATTTGTAGCTCAATATTTCAGATGCATTAATGAAGGAGGTGCTGCTATGATGTGGGTAAGAGTTAGTAATATTAGTTTCTGATTTCTGGTAACCTGTCAAGGAGCTCCTAGGCAGTGAATCCTCTAACGAACGATAGCTTCTGAAAAAGTAACCTCCATTAGTTAAGTGCTGATCAATTAATGAGCCGGCCCCACCAAACATATTGGCCGGGTGACTTTGTTGATTGAGCTGCAATGGCAGGTATGAGGACTGATACAAGGAAGATGGTTTTGGTCCTTCAGAAATTATTGAGGGCCTTTTAGACATTTCCTCCATGTCACCGGCAGAGGGACTCCTAGGCCTGAAATCACAATTAAAAAGTAATAGCCATGTTAAGGAGAGGGGAGTAAAATAATGAAAATCTTTCTTTGCATCTTCAGTATCATACCTTGAAATTTTGGAACGGCCTGGCGGGTTGAAGTACACTTCTCTGTGTGAAATTGGATTGCCTTTTTCTATAGTGAGATCTGATTTATGCTCCTTAACGGCATCTGCTGGATGTGTTCCTGAAACTGGAGCTCTCAGTTTCATGAGAAACTAGATCAGATAAAAAGAAATTTGCAGGAATATAATTTTGTAAATCAATAAAAAATACTCGATCGCTGCAAAAACAAAATATATATCTAATGATAAACAAGACCAGATGTAATTTATTATTTCCTCTCATACATCTTCACTAAGTTCTGGTATATAAAATAAGAAAACAAAAGGAAGCTGGTGAAAGAGGAACCAAAGACAATAAAACAAAGCAAGATAATAGAAAATATTAAGTTATTTGTTGCCCAAATTACCATCTCTTGCTCCACAGGTTGGTGCGCACTGAGATAAATCATACCATGTAATTGGTGCGGAGAGCTATTGTCTTTATTATGCTTGATTAAGTATTTAGATACAACTTATTTATCAAGTAATCAGGGGAGAAATTTGGGTCCGATGGGCATCGGACCCAAAGTGAGTTCGACGGGTTCGCTCACCGTCCGATCTGCTTTAGGATTCGCGCCCGCAACTTTCATCGTCTGCTTTAAAATTTGTGCACACGAATATTAAAGTGGATTGGACAGTCCCGAAACCTATCGAACCCAAATTTGAGTCCGATGGGCATCGGACCCAAGCCTTTCTCAGTAATCAGATAGTTTCATTCAATCTATGTGATGGATATTTGTTTGATCCACAAACAACTTGATTAAGTTATGACAGCACCGAAGCATATATATCACAGAAACCAATCTATAGACAACTCCACAATTGAATGAAGCCAAATTATTACCTCTGTTGGAGAGTCTATTTTGCATAGACAAGGTTAAATAGGTTCTTATAGGAAAACTCTAATTGACTAACCAAACTTAATAGTCATTTCACAACCACCCAGATCAAGGTCAATATGTAAATGTAATTATTAGGCATGTGTTTTTCACAGGAGTTTTAAAACAATTGACATCACACAGAAAAGCAAATAAAAGTTTGACATTTATTCTCACTCTTCTACTCTCATCTCCTAAGTTTCATTAAAAAGGCTTCAAATTACAATTTTTTTCGAGAGAAATTAATCTTAACTTACTCCTCGTACAGTAAATCCCAGTTCAAGAAGTTATTTTGGTATTGGTTTACAACTTGAACAGGAAAACAGATATAGTGTATGGTTATATCAGCTAAAATCATACCAGAATTAGGTTTATTATTATTATTTTTTTGAAGTAATAAAACCAGAATTAGGTATCATCTCACTCATATTAAACTAAACCCCAACAAAAAGGGACCAATCAACAGAGGTAACCTACATACAGTGAGTAAAGTACTGGAAAAATCAAAAGAAAGAAAGAAAAATTAGAAAATTCAAAAAGACAAGAACCAAACCGTGATGGTTCACTGCCTCCTTCGTCGCCTTTCGCTTTATTCCTTGGTAGGAACTCGGATTTTGGTGCTTCCACATGAGGCGACTTACTGGATTTGGGGATGGAGGTCAGAAACCAAATTGACTTTGTGGAAGTGAGAGAATTGATTCCAATAGAAAAGAGAAACGATTATCGGAAAAATATAAAGGCGTCGCACTGTTTGCTCGGCCAGGGCACCACCGGTAGGTGGACCGGTGGAGGGATTTCTCTATGAATATTTCTCTTTCTCTTTCCCTTTTTGCTTTTTGCTTTTTCGGATTAAAAATTAGATTCAGGTTGGGGCCAATAGAAAATAGTCAATTTTATTTTATTATTTTGGTAACGAGTTGCGACCTGATCGACAGATCGAGTCTCCCTGCTGAGTCCCTTTCTGACCCGGATCAGAGCATTTTGATTTCTTAGTACTAACCGCTCTTCTAAAATAAACACTGTCAGATCTTAAAACGCAATAGATTATAGATCGATTATTTGACGTCATCTAGTAGAGTTTTGCTGACGTCGTTAAATTAACTTTAAGGATTGCAGCTAGAGTGGAAAAAAAATGACGTGTCGTGCCGTGACTAACACGCTGTGACTTTGGTCTCGTGCCATACCGTGCCGTGACCAAGTTAATTTTTCACGTGCTGTGCCGTGCCGTGACTAAAATGTCAAGGGATGGTCACAGCACGCCACGTGAGTCACGCCGTGCCTAACGTGCCGTGACTATACGTGACTCGCGTGACTCGCTTGACCATTTAATCATAATTTAGGTTAGTTTATTCAAGATTCACTATTAAATCAATATCTAATGGTCCTAATTACACGTGACTCGCGTGACTACGTGTCGTGCCGTGTCAAAGTTTCAAAAGATTGGCACGGTACGCGAATAGTCACGGCACGGGACACACAAGTCACGACACGGGACACGCGAATCACGGCACGTAACTGACACACATGTTGTGTCGTTCCGTGCCGTAACCATACCATAACCGTGTCGTTCCGTGACGGAACTGACTCCGTCGTGCCATTTTTCCCACTCTAATTGCAACCCGTCGAAACATTTGCGATCCGGTCTAAAATGAAGCACAAAATATAAAAACCTCCAATTCCAATTTTTAAAGGTTTAGTATGACGATTTGATTTACAAAACTTTAACAAAATAATATTTAGCTATTGAAGTCTAAATATATGTGTTTAATAGTTGAGAAATTTAGATATGTCCATTATATTTGTCATTCAAAATTAAAATTAGTATTTTTTCCCATCTAAACATAACCAATTTATTCATATACCCCATTTTATTTTTTCACCAAAAAATATAGATAAATATTCATAAAATATTTAACAGACAATTTTACACTTAAGACCTTATTCTACTATTCTATTGAAAAAAAAGAGATGAGAGATCTATTTAGAAAATTAGAGATGATCTCTCAAGGATCACGTCTTGCTGTCTTAGAAGATCTATTCCTACAATCATACGACGAACCGACAAGAAGGGGGTTTCTTGCCATTGAAGACTTGTCTCGTACATATGGAGACGACTCTTCACAATTGAGTTATTCCATGGAAACATCCACAGAATTAGATATTATACTCCGCATTTCAGATTTAAGTTTATGGTTGACTTAGAACGGTCTTTAGGTTAAGGTGAGGATTGCTTCTTCTTCTCCGGAATGTAAATGTTTGATATCTAAATGAGATGTAATTGTTTGATCTCTAGATAAGACGTAATTATTTGATCTTTATGATCCCAACACCTTCTCCCTCTCTGAGCCCTCCTTACTAATTGACAATAATCATTTGTTTTAAGGTTTGCGGCTCCTCTCCTGCGTATCACTGTTCTTCTCCTTGCTGAGACGCTTCTTACATATCCTCGCTGGTAAATTTTGATGGAATCTTGAAACAAATTCAGGTCTACTTTGATCAACTAAAAGGATGAAAATTAGTCAAAAACATCCAACTCTACAGCTTACGACTGGTGCAAGCTTATAAGAGAGAGCAGCTTAAAATTATGCTTCAACTGGTACCAGCTTCTTCGAACCAAAAGAAAATTGAAAGCCACAATCAATGAATTCTTTTTTGTTTTTCTAAAAGAAATAATTGGTATTATGTAAGAAGCTCATTTGGGTCTGATAAAAAATGAGACAAATTAAGAACCTATATCTGGTCTAGTGATAAAAATACATGGCTCTCATGTGAGAAGTCAATGTTCGAAATTTATAAAGTGAGGAAATCCTCTGTGTATACATAAGGGTTTAAAAGTGTGTTGGTGACTTGACCTCCAACCTTAACCACAGTTTGGATACTTTACAAAGAGATGGTGCACGGGGTAAAATAGTACGAGATTTCTCTAATGTACTTGGAGGGACATAGTTTTAGGCTGTAAAATATATTGTAATTAGAAGTACAAGATTTTTGTATTGGATGTTATGCGTTTCAATTCTCCCTTTTTAAATGCAATAAGACTTCATTTGACTCATTTAAACTCTATTTGTTTTCAAGAGTAATATAAACAAGCATGTGTGAAAATGAAAAGGAAAATATTGCTTGGAGTCTTGTACCAGTATCTTATTTGATTTCTAAAAGCAAATAAGATGAGTATTTGAGCACAAGGAATATTCTTCTCCAAGTTCTTCATCTCAACTGTAGATGAAACCATAAAATTTTATATTACTAAATTAGCACATAAACAAAATGTTATCAAAAATCAAGTACTGCCAAGTACAAACAATCGAGAGTTAACCAATCACTACAGAGAATCTCAAATTATGTTTACTACAAGCATTACATCACAAGGATAAAATTCAAAAATTGTTTGTCAGCTACAATATACATTGCCAAGTATCAATCAAAGCACAATCTGAAATTATAAATACATACAATCTGGTACAGTACCACCAACAAACTTAGCAATTTCACAAAGCAAAGTACAACAATTAGTACATATCCTGATGGGATGAGATCAAAACATTTTGAATCTGTGACCAAGTATGTTACATAATGTTCTAGTGCATATTGAAAGCTTTGGAAGTACTTGCATGAAAAAATGAACTGAATTAACAGTCACATGAAAAATAACCATTTTACCAGAATGCCCCTGGATTTAGTATTGACAATCACATGAGAAGCAAGGGAAAATTTTCCAAAGTATAAAAACAATCAAATTAAGCTTGAACCATTTAAAATTATGCATAAGAACCTTACATTTCTTAGTATCATGAAATTTTCATAAAAGGCTACTAAGACCAACATATATCAAAAGAGAGTATTTTATGTTGTACACACAAAAAAAAAAAAAAAGAGCTCTATGCCTCTATCTATCCAAACACACAAAAGATACTAGACTAAAGCCTATATATTTTCTTCTTCAAAAATCTTGAAAATAGTAAGACAGGAAAGGCAAGGGCACATGACAAGCGGAGTATTTCTATGCAAATCCTCTACCTGGTTGCTAGTATAAAAGATTATACACAAAGAAGTGAAACTTCTATTTATTTCTTTTTGGGTTTAGGAAGGAAAAGAAAATTAGTTTGTGAAGACAAAAGATGAATTGAGACCTAGGTTGGCAGAGATTTGGACACTGGTTGAAAATAGTCCTTATGCCTTGTAGTTTTAAAATTTTCTGAAATATAATATTTATTTCTTATATCAATTTTGCTTTACTTTCAGCAAAACTACCCATTTTACCATTATGTATTATTAAATAATAAATTTTGTTAGCCTTATTTATTTTTGTTTAAAATGGTTATTTCAAATTACTATTTTATTACTGTAGGTCCATGATCTATCAATTTATAGCTTATTTGAAATATGTAAAAGTCTGGAAAAGATTTGCACAGCAAATATCAAGTGACAAATTGGCAAAAGTCATATATTTTTGTTATACCATAACCCTGCATATGCCGACATTGCAACCTAAAAACTAAGCCTCCCTCCACTACCTAATGCACCTTTTCTAAGGAAACCAAGACAGAAAAAAAAAAGGAAGTGAAATAGAAAACCAGGACCCAAATAAAAATCACCACATTGAAGGTATATAGACCTGTTCCTTCAAATTCTGTGCAGCACTCTCAGTTGGGAATCCTCTTATGGCCCCATTTGTCCATTGTGAAATTATCCCAGCAGCAACTGCAAACCGCAATTGCTTTTCCAGCAAGTCCTGGTTCTTATACGCTTCTGGAAAAACCAACAACTTTCGCATTACTGCAGCTACAATTGCATCTCCAGATCCTGACCGATCACATGTAGATGACGCAACAAGTGCATCCTCTGTACCAATCACATACCCATCAAACTCTTGTGTATAATAATGAATCCTTAAAGTGCCATGTGTCACAATCAGAAGCTTTATTCCATCGTGCCAGAGCGGTGCCAGGTCATCCTTGGTATAGTGGTAATAGTCGCGGTTGCAAGATTTTGTCAATTCTTCTGACTCAGCATAGTATTGGGGTGGGACAAGTCGTTTTCTGATAAAGTATGGCTCATTTAACAGGAACTCAAGCTCGTGCCGTGAGACCTCGATTATGTCTGATTCGAGCCATGCCGGCATGACGAGATCTAGGGTCTCGTCCCGAGATTTCCAGAGAGGTAATGGAAGGTTTGGATCGAAGAATATATCACCTCCAAATTTTTTTGAGATGCTGATAGCCTTGAAAAGTGCTGATTTCACTGAAGGAGTTAGTAGAGCCTCCGAGTTGAAATGGAATATTTTGGCCTACAAGTTTTAAGAGGGCAGCTTATGTAAGAGAACGAGAGGCAATTTCAATTAAGAAGAAAAATCAAAACAGCTCTCTCCCTCTCTCTGTTTCTCTATAATGTGTTTACTGTGCTATATATTAGATCTAGTTTGCATTTATTTGATCATCAGACATACTTGCTCTATATCAGAAAACATACTTGACTAAAACCTTGTCAGAAACTAAACCCATAATGAGGACTATGTTTTTTCTCTGATTTCTTCAATTCTCACCACAGGCACTTTGACAATTGAGAAGCACTAGTATTCTTTCAGTAGTTAAATTTATATTTACACAACAAGCAATTAGTACAAAACGTAGTTTATAGTTTCTTATCTCTTTTCCACAAACAAAGGCAAGCCCTATTAAGCTAGGATCATACCAATACATTGTTTAAGGTGCTCTAGACCCTCGTGACGGGGTTCCATGTCAAGGTTGTATGGAGTATTGGTCAAGGAACAAGTTAGACTACTGGCCAAAGGATGCGAGGCTGGTAGTACCACATCTGTCATCTGTGCTTTAGTGCCCGTGCTGGTAATTGAATTTTTTTAATAAAACCTAGATTACCCAAGGCATAGGTTGACCCAGGCAAAATGGGGAAAAGAACAATTGGAGATAAGTTAGAGCATACCTCTTCTAACACATCCATGTTGATATCAGACTCCATGAAGGAATCCTCTGCAGATTCCTTCACAGTCTCAGCCACCAATTTCTCCCCATTCCCATCTTCTCTATCTCTGAACTCAAGTTTCATATAAGAAACTCCAGTCTTTACCTCCTCTGATAAATCTAACTTCACAGACCTTGTCCGAACCCTCTCCACATCTAATTCGTACAACAAGTCCAACCCAAACTCATCAAATCCGAGCTTCCCCATAAACTCAACTCGACCGCCTAGTCTGACATGCGCCACGGCTACATTGGATGAAGGTCCACCAGGCGCGCGCCCGAATTCCGGTGGGTCCCAGTGCATCATCTTCCAATCGGAATATTGGTCGGGGTCCATCTGCCTATCCGAAACCCGCACGCCCGGGATGAATTCTCTTTGCGCTGCGCCGAAGCAACAAACAAGTGGGGGATCTCGGTATCCGTTCAATTCTGCTGTGGAGAGGGGTGGAGACTGTGGAGTGGGGGTGGCAGTTGCACGAGGGGTTAGTTTCGCCTTGATGGAGAAAGGTGAGAAGTGCATTGGAAAGGGCTTGTCGTTGGGAAGAAAGGGGGTTGGTTTGACAGGTAGAGGATGGAAAGAACACAGGGACGCCATGGCCGTAAAGCCTCTATGGCGGTGTGCTTTCAGTAGCTGTATTGCTCTTATCTCTTGCGATTTGAACCCAAGGTTTATCGAGTCCGGATCCCCTAAAGTAACACAATTTTTTAGTTTAGACGTGTACGGTGCCTATTCGGTGGTAGCGCAGGGGGCCAGTATTATTTGTGGGGTTCAGGATCTTTAAGATTCGTGTTAGAGCATCTTGGATGGTTTGGATCAAAACTCAAAATTTGGGTTAATGCACTGGATCTGAATTCAGGTTTATCTCGACTGGATGAGTCCCAAAAAGGGTTTTAGCTTAAGAGCTGTTATCAGATTATCAGAATTCACATACAAATTTAGGATCCACTTAATTCGTATCTAATAAAGAGTAAATTTCGATTTTTTTTTTATTTTTATGTCTATGTCTTATTTTAATTTTTTAACTTTCTAATAACAAAACTTTTAAAATTTATATGTCAAATAATACAGTTAGATGTAATTTATATTATTTTTTCTACGTGAACGTAAAAATTATTACTTTTTATTTTGATTTTAAATATATTATAAGTTAAAAAATCAGTGTCTATAATTTAACCAAATTGGTGTATTTCTAAAGATCTTGATACTAATTAAAACATAATTGAAATATCATGATTTTTTACATATGCATGGAGAAAATGATATATATCATATTTAACAATTTTATATGTTGACATTTAAGTTGTAAATATTAAGTTATTTTAATTTTAAAAATAGAAGAAGAAAAAATGAAGACATTTGAACCCTTCTCTTTAATAAAAAATTGCAAATAATTACAGTGGAAATGTATTTATCATGCGTTCTATGAATTTAGCGAAACTTTTAATGAATTTTAATCTCATTATAAATTATTAAGGGTGCATTTGGCACCGGGTTTTTCTTTCGAAAAATAGAGAACTACTTTCCTTTTTTATGTTTCTGTTTTTGAATTTTTTTTATTTTCAACTCAAGAAAAGGTAAACGAGAATCAGTTCAATTTACATGTAAACCAAGGTTCTAAATAGCGATTATAGTGCTATAGCGCAACCATAGCTAGCTATTTAGAATCATTAGAAAAGAAAAGCAGTTAATAGCGTTATAGCTTTTGAGATCCGAAAAAACTATAACACAGCTATTTAGAACCCTGATGTAAACAATCATATCTGACGAGGCCTATACAAAACTTGTATCATTGTACTATATGCCACAAAAATATCAAAAATTATTATGGTGAGGAGCTATGTATAATTCATGGATTTGTGAGGGGCAGTTCATATGCCAGTTCACATTGTTTGACTCAGTTTTTGTTTTTGTCAGCTGAGACTCAAAAATCGATTTAAAATCACCAAAATTTCTATAAATGGGAAATTTGGTATAGTGATGCTTAGTATGTCATTCTTTATCTATGTGCATAATCTTGGGACATTTCAAGACCTGTAACTGTTTTTAGGGGGTATGCTGTACCAGTAAGGGTACCATTGGCTCTCCCTTTGTCATATGTACAAACTGATTGTGTCTTTAAAAGGAGTTTGGCTAGTACGACATTGGTGTCATATGATACTAACTCCAAAGTTGATTGAATAGACTTTAAACGACTAATCTAAACCGTTTAAACCGATTTACTTTATGAGTAATGTGTTTACATGCAACTTTTTTATATTTTCGAGTTATTTTAGTATCAAATCAAGCGGTAAAAAATGTTGAAAAATGAATGTATTAAAATTAACTTAAAAACTCACACATTGACCGCTTGACTTGATACTAAATAAATTCGAAAAATTAAAAAGTTTGTATGTAAATGCACAACTAATGAAGTAAATCGGTTTGAACGGTTTGGATTCACTGTTTGAAGTCAGTTTAATAAGTTTTGGAGTTGGTGTTATATAGGCTGAAATGACACTGATGTTATATTAGTTAGACTCCTTTTAAAGGCCCTTTTAAGTATTTTTCTTAAGAAATTCAACTATATTTTCTTTAAAATAATTGTAGAGCAGTTCTTGCGTTTGATCACTATGGATATGTAAAAGTTATTTGCTTAAAATAGACTTTCTTATTTGGGTAGGGGTCCATGAATTGATTTGACAGTTTAGAAAATCTTCAAAATAAGTTTAATTTTAAAAACTAGCATTTATATTATGATTTATACAATATGAATATCATGAACATTAAAAACAAATAAATATGATAGAATTTTAAGTATTCACCAGATGAATTAAAAATTTCCTAAATTAGTGATCTTTCGTGGAATATCAAATGATACTTGTTGCATAAAAATTGATATTATAGTCAAACTATTTTTTTTATGTAGTAATATGCAACTAATTCATAAGATCAGAACATTGGCAATAACCTTCGCTGTAATTAAATATCAAAATCTTGTTGAAAACCACATTTTACAGTTTTTAGATTCTTTTTGTTATTTTTTTACAGGAGAAAATCCATTGATAGAAATGACACGGACTTTTTAATATATGTGGTTTTCTCCGTATTAAAAAAATAAAGAATGTGGTAATCCATCTTGTGTATTTTGTCAGGAGGAAGAAACCGAAATTTTTATTAATATCAAAAAATATATTAAATTTTAAAATCTACATCTTGTTTGACAAGATTTCGAAAACTGTCCAAACTGCAGATTTATTTTGCAAAACTGAATTCCAAAACTGCAAAAAAAAAATTGTGGTTTTAAGTTTTTTTTTAAAACAGAAAATGTGATAATTTATTTATTTTTTGTATTGAAATATTAGAAATATATTATATATTTCTTTGAAAATAGATGTAATACTATATAATTTGATTTATTAGAAAGACTGCGACAAATAACCCGAATCAACATTTTTCTGGTCGGATTTTTTGCGGCTGTAAGAAAAATTAAAATATTTCTTTGTGTGTTATTGGAAAAAAAAAATTTTGAATCTGAGTTATTGATCCCGGTTCAAAAGTCACTTCTAGATAAATACAGAAAATATTGTGATACTTCTATTTTTGAAAAAATAAAAAAAATCTCTGACATTCTTTGACAAAGGATACTTAAAATGTTGATTCGGTTTTTGTCGCAGTCATTCTAATAAATCAGTTATATATATTCCATCTATTTCAAAGAAATATATATAATATTTCTAATATTTCAATGCAAAAAATAATAAATTATATCATTTTCGGTTTAAAAAAATGAAAACTGCAAATTAAATTTGCGGTTTTGGAATTCCAAAACGAAAAAACCACAAATTTTTTTGCGGTTTGGAATTCCAAACCGGAAAATAAATCTGTGGTAATTTAGCCTAAAACAGGAATAAAATATCGGTTTGAGCAGTTTTTCGAAATCTTGTCAAACATGAGAGATTTTGAAATTTAATATTTTTGTAGATATTAATAAAAATTTCGGATGAAGAAATGTTAGTCATCTATTTTACAATTGGCAATATGCCAGACAGCTTTGGAAGTGGATTGCCAATCATAATAGCTTTAGTTTTGTTTGTCATAATATTTCTGAATTGTGGGATATAGATGCTTATATACCAGTAAGGATTCAAATGTTGTGGGATATAGAGGTCTTTTGTGCTTAAAAACTGTATGCAGGTTGCTTTGTTTGTTAGAATGTGTTCTATGTTGTTTTGGTTGTTTACTATGTTTAGCTGATGTAGATTTGGTTATTGCTGTTGGTTATGATATGTTCTTCATGCCTTGTTTTGTAAGTTTATGTTACAAGGTACCAAAGAGGTGGTACCATATGCAAAACATTGTAATGGCTTTCATATTGAATGGAAATCGGTGGGCATACCCACTTCTTTTCTCAAAAAGAAAAAGAAAAAGAGAGAGAGTAAAGAATCTAAAATTTTAGATTCAACCAGTTTTAATACACATGTTTGGGTTGGTTTGGTTGGCTTTTTTGAAAGGCAATTACATGCGTTATTTTTTTTATTATTGTTCTTGGTGTAAAGGCCAGGGACTGAACTGAGATGAATTTTTTCTATTCAGAAATTACTTTGCGATTGCAATTATGGCATCTCTGCTTTCTCGCTATATCTCATGCTTGGTAGGTCAAATATTCTCCACATCTTGCCATATGTTGTCTCCATTTAAAACACATAATAGAACAATCCATTTTTATAAGACACGAGAAGAAAAACCTCAAAACTTTTTGGAGTAATTAAAGAATTCATATCAAATTTTGTGTTTAGATTCGGACCTGTTCGATCTGCTTTAGCACCCGAGTTAACTTTTTGCGATTTGATAAATTGAAATGGTTGGTTCATGTTATAAAATCTATTAATTTTCTTGAATTCTGAATTTCTGATAGCTATTGTAATATATCATATCTTCTGAAAATACTGAAATAGATAGTTATTTAAAATCAAACATGATATTTTATGTTACCGAAATTGATATTACATTTTCTGAAATTTTAATATTCCATAGAATATATATAGCGCGAATCAAATAGCACGTAGAGTTATTCCGATCAATAGTTTATAATTTGAGGGAATCTTTTGAGTTAATGCATCTCGATCGTCCGATCTGTTTTAAGATTCGTGCGGATTAAATTCGCACTAATATTAAAGGGTCCCCTATGTTATAGACAGGAGCCGAATTGGCTCCGTTCAAAATCAAACGGTTAAGATTCATTAACTCAAAAGAGGATACGCATTCTGATTAGGTCGGATTGGCCGCATTTGATTATTTTTATTGTATGGATTAGAGTCTACTGAATTTCCTGACTTGTTCCTGAATGGCTCGAGTCACGGGTCAACTCAACGCGACCAAGATTAAGTTTTCTTACGGCTTAATCTTGTCGAACACCGGTTCTTTATCACGGATTAAGATCGTCTCCTTTAGTCTCTTTTTGTCTGGATCTTAATCTCTATCCGAATCTTAATACACCTCTACCCCTTCCTTTAGCTTCTTTAGCTTTCACTCGCGGATTAAGACAACCGAACACCGGTTCTTTAACGCTCCTTAAGCTCTTAATCATTTACTCTTAACCCCTTATTGCCGAACAACCCCTAATAATTGTTGCATGTTATTATTTTAAAATATGATCGAATTGGTGCACTGCATAAGTTTTTGGACTTTTACCTGTTTTTGTGGAATTCATGTCACCTAAGGTAACAAATATTTTTATTTGTCTGGATCTATGTTGCATGGATACGGGTACGGGGTACGAGTATCGTATAAGATACGATACAGATACGGCAATACGATAATTTTCAAAATCTAGAATACCATACGTCTTCTATATATATATATATATATATATATATATATGATATGAGGAGGGATCGTATGACACCTCTTTTGGTGACATCTCTTGTTACAACATTCATTTATTTCATTTTCAAAGTCCAAATCGTCGATCCAAACCGTTCAACAGGATCTCCCAATAAAATGTACTTGCAGATCAAATTTTACATTTTTTTAATTTTTTACTATTTATTAAGTATTTTACAAAAAACAGCCATACTTAGACCATTGAATTTGTACCGATCTTAATAAATAGTAAAAAAATTCAAAAAAATGTAAAATTTGATCTACAAGTACATTTTATTTAGATAATCATGTTGAACGGTTTGGATCGACGATTTGACTTTGAAAATGAAAAAATGATGTGGTAAAAGAGATGTCACCAAAAAGAGGTGTCATCCGATCCCTCCTCTATATATATATATATATATATATATATATATATATATATATAATATATATTATTTTTTATTTTATATATATTGTATTTAGATAATCATAAAAATTCTAATTAAAAAGGTGAATATGTCACAAAAGTCTTATTTACTGAATCACTTTCGACGGAACTTCATTGTTTTTGTTAATTCTTTTCTTTTGTTTAAGTAAATAAATTTTAGTTAGTTGTATGATAAAATAAATTATTTTACTATATTGTTCTCAATTATTTTATTTTACACAAATGTGTTTTATATATTACCATAAATAGTTCTTCATAGTGTATAATAAACATTAATATCACTATGCTGTGAGAATTTCTTATTTCTTTACATTTTATATATGTCAATTAATTTTGATTAGTGTGATCGAATCTTAATTACCACTAAATTGTCTTACAAAATTAATTTATATTACTTTTATATTTATTATAATAAACAATATTTTTGTTTGTCTTAATCTAAATAAATCTTAATTCGTTTTCATCTCTAAATTGTCTTCAATACATAAAAATGTCCTTTTCATTTACATAAATAAACTTTAAAATAATACCGTGACTACTCAAAAGCATACTTCATACAATTTTTCTGAACTTGATATATCTAAATTTTATGCAAATATATCTTAATTACTTTATACAAATCTTTTTTTTTATAATTAAATTGTCAGTCAAGTGATCTATTTCAAGCACGCGATCCTCTTGCTATTGTATCTCCCTTCTTATATTAAGCACGTAGAGTGTCCTGATTCATCAACGAATGTGATTAAAAGATAAAATTTCAGATTGAATATCAGCATTCTAATCAAATAATCTACTTTTTTTCTGATGCTATGCATCTTTTTTTATTTATTTTTACGTGTAGAAGTCCAAATTTAGTTATACAAATTGTATTATCTTTCTAATTAGTCTGATTTTTCAAATATCATTTAATTTTTTTTAATTGATTGATAATTGATTGGTCATGTCTTCATTTCTTTCTATTTTTGTATATGATTTAAAAAAATGTTATTTGTCATATAATTTGTCACTTTGAATGAGATATTTTTATAAAAATATGTCAAAAAGATAAAAAAAACATATATCATTTAATATGTCATTTAAGGAATGTTATTTGTTATTTAGTCTAAATATTTTTATGAAAATATGTTATTTTGTATGATTTTTTTGGTTCTCTTATAATATAATATGTTTTCGTTGCAACGTATGGGCACGATACTAGTATAATCTTAATTATTGGTAAGTAAAATTAAACTTAATCCAACTAATCATAATGAAGCGGATGGGGTTGGGTTCACATCCGTCCGATCCGAACCATAAAAATAATCTCAATCCATACCTGACCTTTTTAATTATCGAGTTTGTGAGATCAACCCGTTCGGCTCGGTCAACAAATTAAAAGCTCTTAATATATTTTTACTTCACCAAACACCTAAGATTTATCAAAAATAAATTGACAATTAATTCCCACCAATCATATTAGTTATGTATACAAAAAAACAATTCCCTCCATTATTTTAAAGAGAGAATCGCTAGCAGATCCGACGAACAAGATAGGCCCAAGAATAAGAATTGAGTGAGGCTATGGTGCTATGCATAGCACGGATGGGGTCCGTGCTACGGCCAAAAATTTAACTTTTTAAAATTCTAAATGGTCGATCCAACCGTTCAATGTGATAACCATATGAATATGTACTTGCAAACTAAATTTTATATTTTTTCGAATTTTTTTACTATTTTTTAGATAGGTAAATTTTGATGGTCCAGAATTTTCAGAAAACACTGATTTTTCTACCTATCTAAAAAAATAGTAAAAAAAATTCGAAAAAATATAAAATTTAGTTTGTCAAGTACATATTCATATGATTATCACATTGTACGGTTGGATCGACCATTAGAATTTTAAAAAGTCAAATTTTTTGCCGTAGCACGGACTCCATCCGTGCTATGCATAGCACCATAGGCTCACTCATAAGAATTCATCATCGCTAGCTGCTGCGATAGTTACTCCCAAGGCAAAGCTTCTCTGATTCATCACCGTTAGATCAAATGCCGATCGGACCGTTTAAATAACAATGCGCTCGCAACAGCGGAGATTCTGGTCAGCAACTTCACTCTTGTAGTCTTTCCTCCCGTTTTTGATACCCAGCCCCGTACGAAATCCACCCCCCCCTCCCCCGCGCATCTCCGCACAAAGCCAAAGAGAGAGCTCGTAAAAAAAATGCCAGCGCATAAGCGGTCGGCTCCAACTCCACTGTCGCCCCAGTCTCCTTCCTACCCGTCGCCGGATCTCGTCTCAGACGGAGCGACGAAGAGAAGCGCGGAGACGACGAAGTAAAAGAAGAGACGGCCAATGGGGAGAAAGAGAGCGAAGGAGAGAGAGTAGGTGAGGAGAAAGAGGAGGAAGCAGAAGACGAGAAAGAGGAGGAAAGGCAACCGAAAGATACCTCTCCAGAGCCTCAAGTAAAACGGGAAGGTTAGTTTCGGGTCCTGCTTTAAGTGCAAAATTTCCTGTAATCTGTCTATTGTTGATTGCTTAGTTTCTTCTTCTGGTTTGTCTGTCTTGCATCATAGATTCTGACGCAGAAGTTAATAGTGATTCTAATGGCGCTGGCGAGGAAGACGAGTATGTACCACCCACCCCCTCTCTTGTTCTCTTATCTCTGTCTGTGCTTGCTCGTGTGCCTCCTTTCTCTCTGTGTACATGTACACTACTCGTTGTTAATACGTGGAAAGATGGTCTATTTTTTCCCGTTACACTTTCTTATATGGCCTTAGTTTAACCCGTGTTGCCTTTAGTGTGTTGTTATTGTGTATATTAGGTGTTTTCAAAGATCAATTGTGTTCATTTGTCTAGCCTGTTATCGACCAATGTTTACAAATTTCTTGGTGTTCCAGTGGGTATAGTTGCTGCTTATTGACGGTAATGTTATGCACCATGGCAATTAGTATGGTAATCCTTGGTCCAACAGCAGTGGAGGGCTACTTATCTAATCCTCAAATTAGCTAAATATTTGACGTCATCTCTTTGCAGTTAGTTTTGAGTTCTGGTTTCTGATATCCTATCATAAGTTTATTTTCGTCCATTTGATGCTTTACATGATCCAGCTCTATATAAACCAAATGTGCAAATACCATCTAATATTTGTCTGGTGTGATACTGCATGTCAGTACAGGCATAGTTACCTTCATGATCAATTATGTCAATACAATTGGTATTTTATTAGTTAAATGCCATGAAAATTACTTATATATTGCATGATTTACAAAATTGCAGGTTTATTGTTGTGAAGCTTGCTGAAATTCGAAAAGAAGTACAGTGCCCAATCTGCCTAGGTATACTATTAAAGAGACCATGCTCGTGTGTTAATTATTACTATTTTCTTATTTTTCTTCATATTGGGAAATGCAAATTGTGCTTAAAATTTTGTCCCACGCAGTCAACCGCAGTGCTTGTTTTCTATGGCCTATGGCTATCTACTTCTAGCTATCTATAGGCTATCTACTTCTAGCTATCTGCTCTTTTAATAGTTTTAACTTCTATTGTATTGTTGTGCATGAAACATTACTATTGGAAAGTTAGCATATAGTGTGTTGCTCTACTCTTTTTTCCACTCCATGGCGTTGCTTTTATAAGAGTCTAGTGTAGTTAACTCCAGTTACGACAGGATTGCTAAGTGCTTATGTATTCTCTAGGCATAATAAGAAAGACAAGGACGGTGATGGAATGCCTCCACAGGTTCTGTAGGGATTGTATCGACAAATCAATGCGTCTCAGGTACGGTATTGTAATTTCTACTATCAATTGTACCATTTTGTTACAATTTTGGTTCAAGCTAGATCCATATCTGTATGCCCTGTTTTCCATATCTATTCTCGCAGAATTTACCACCTTTTAGTATGGTATCAGTAAACTAGAAGGTAAAACATAATTACATTTCATAGTTAAAGCAAAATATTTGTATAGTTCGATATTGATTTCTTTTTCTTTTTTTTTCTTTTTTTGTAAAATTGGCAAAATCTTACTACCTGTTTCCGTTTATTAACAGAAATACGAGTTTACAACCATAGTATGTTCTTGGTTTTTTTTTAAGGTCAACCATGGTATGATGTTCATCAGTTGGATACAATTGGATTAAATAGTGTGTATTTTCAAATATTGAACCAAATTTTTTTTAAGGGGCTAATTATTGGGTCTAAGAAATTAGGTTTACAAAGTTTTTTAGTTGTTATTCTTTCTTCAAAATCTTTCTCAGCAATAATGAATGCCCAGCATGCCGCACTCACTGTGCGAGCCGCCGTTCTCTCAGGGATGATCCAAACTTTGATGCTTTGATTTCAGCTCTCTATCCAGATATTGATAAGTATGAGGAAGAGGTAATACAATAACAGCTGTATTTTTTTTTTGTAGCAGAAAATGTCTTCCTCTTATAATGGTTTTGATAGTCGATACTGATGTTTGCTTTTTTATGCCACTTAAAGCAGGAACTAGCTTTCAGCGAAGAAGAGAGGACCCGCAACAAAAAGGTTTTATAATTTTCAACTAGCAATTTTCTTTTCTCTAATTGTATACAAGAAATTTGTTTGGAGGCACGGTAAAAAAAAACACTGGAGCAGTGGTGATCCATGAAAGAGGTTGAGGAGATTGAGAGATCTGCATGGAGGAAGGGTGCGAGAAAAATTATGATGAAAGCAAATTTTTTTTTTGTGTGCGTTTTTGAGAGAGAATGGCATGAGAGAGAAAGGCATGAAAAAGAAAGCCACTGAAAAATCTACTCGAGTAGATTTCTGAAAACTACAGGATGCCTTTTCCCTTGGTTTTGGTTGGTATCGTATTGCATTCCATTGCTTCTCACCATGCACTGAACAGTGCGTCATATCTAAAATTTTGAAATCAAACAAGGCCTTAGTCTTCTTAGCAATCTTAAAGCCAATGGCCAATTGGTCATTTTACATCTTATGTTTTTGACAAAGATTCCATTGTCTTTGAAGATCCAAGCATGCATAGCGGAAACATTCAGACGGCAGACAGAGGCGCTTGGCAAGAGGAAATCAGTAGTGAGAGGAAGAAACTCCCGGCGACGGGCCCGAGGGAGGGGCCGGTCGAGTGGTGCTGACAATATCGCTGGTTCAGAGGATGATGAGGAAGAAGCAAATGGCAATGACGGAAGCAAGGAGTCGTCTTCTGCTGATGAACAGTCACCACCTGATGATGTTAGACAGCCAAAGAGACGCAGGCGGTGGCCCAATGGCTCGGCCCGGTCTTCACCAGCAAAGTCAAACGCTGGTAAAAATTTGAATATTGGGATGTATAAAGCACTTGTTTGTCCATGTATTATTTTTACAAAAGTGATAGTAGCTTTACGTGCATCTGTCAATTTTTTATTAACTTAATCCTAAGGGAAAGAAGAGAGAGTTGATATATTTGAAATTTTGATAGAAAATCAAGTAAACAAATACACATAAATGCACAAGTTAACAAAAAAGAAAAAACAAAATATACAAAAACTGATCAGAGCTCTCAACAAGGTAAAATCCATATGATAGGTTAAGAGGTTGGAGTTGACTTCCTGTTACTTTTTTTTTTTTTTTGGGTTTTGTGACTGTACAAGTGAAATGTGTCCAATTTTTTTCTCCCTTTGTCATTGAACATACTTTTGAGGGAAACCCAAGTAATATAAAGTACCTTGGAGCCATATCACAGTGATTTTGACTGTCAAATGAGAAAATGTTGTTCCATTTGTTTTTGACAGGCACCAGTGACGATGCTGGTGGTGGTGAAGAGAGTAACGAGGCTTCTGGGGTTGGTAAGGAGACACATATCAGCGCATCTCCTTTAAAGTCTGGGAATATGGAGGTGCTCTCCTGGGGGAAGAATGGTGCCCGCAGTCAGAATCGGCATGCAGCCACCGGCAGTTTGGCTGGGAGGCTGGGTAAAGTTGGCGGCCGTGTGACAAGGCTAGTTGAGCATCTCAGGAGTCTGGATGAAAACAATAATGAGGTAAAAATGCACTATTGGAAGTTAATTTGGTAAAACCAGCGGCCTACCAAAAGTTAGGAGTTGGGACGTGCTTTGTTAGTGTTTACCAAACATCTTGTATGATTTTGAGAACACTAACTTTGCAAGATACATTTTTGCTGATTTTGCTGAATTCTCTATTTGGATTTTTCATAGGTACCCTGTGAAACCCCAAATTATCACTCATATCCCTCGAAAAGAGGAATGCCATGCATAAACTTCTGAAAATGGCAAATCACCTTGGCACCTCTTTGTTTCTTTCAAATTGAACTGCCTTCCTTCCTACTTCATTTTTCTAGAAAGAACTGATGTGGAAGGAGGACAGTCTGTTTACCTTTTGAATGATTCTGAAAGGTTCCTGTTTCTGGTTTTGCAGAGGGAACAAATGAAATTATCTCTTCTTCGAGGGTTGGTTTAAATTAAATTGAATTGAATTGTTCTTTTACAGGTGGATGTTCATCTGAGTTTGTTTCCTTTGGATGGGGAAAACATGCCTAACCTGGAAAAGCCGTATATATGCTGTAAGCAGACATGGTCTATTAAACAACTGTGTCAGGTAATAATGGAGGTCTTTTTACATAACAAACGGGGGTCTCTTTTCAAAATAATTCTGACAATTTGTTGTAATTTTCTATGCAGTTTGTTGCTGTTAATTTGTCACGGCAAGTTGAAGAAATTGAGATTTACGCGAAGAAGCCTGAACTTAGGCGTCAATTAAAAGAGGATTTAACGAAAGATCAAGGGATGTCATCGGCTTTAGATTGGCTGGAACTGCTGGAGCCAGAGAAATCTCTTTCAGAGCTTCATCCAACATTGTCTTTTGTGCAAGGAAATCTGGTAAGCCTCATTTTGCTGATTTGCCGCATGCTAATCAAAAGAGTAACTTTTTAGTATTTTTTTTTATTAAACTAAAATTTCCCCGTGGAAATAGAAGTTGTTAACATGTATATTCCAAAAAATAGGAACTTCTATGTTGTTAGACACATTCATAATGTTCTTACTTATTAAAGTGCAACTAATCCTTTTCAAATTTCAAGTAATTTTGATGAAATTTGACATGACAATCAACTATTTTGAAGGGGTGAAGTTCGCTACATTTTAATTAAAAACTCTAAAGCATTGCCATTTTAATCTTTTCTACAACATAATATGAAGTGAATTTAAATTAAGGAGCAACTTGTGGCTTGTATGTAACATGTTACCTTTTTTTCTTGCAGGATCTTCTATATGCTCTAAAATTGCAGAAGTAGAGACAAGATCACTGCCTGCTTTACTGTGGCTTGCCTTCTTCTCTGGCCTGATAGGAATTATTGGCCACTGTTAATTAAGGATGTCATATAGCTAAATGGAAATGTGAATATAGTAAATCTTAATTTATGCAAAAATTAGAAATTTATGTTGACGTTGCGCCTATACCAATCTGTCGAGTTTTCTCTTTGAGTGTAGAATTATTTAGACTGAGTCAAGCTGAATTATTACTTATTGTATTATACTATTATTATTGATAGCAGTTTGAAAGTATGTTTCCGTTTTGTATTTGTAGTCTATTTGCGACCGTTGAGCTAAGGATGCGGGTACACTCAGGGGTGCAAACGGATCGGATAGTGGTAAGACAATATCCGTATCTGTTTTTATTTTCCGGATACGGATCGGATATTAGACAGATACAGATACGGATCGGATATTAAACGGATACCGATATGGATATCTGCTTTTTATAATAGTGAATTATATAAATTTTTTAATAATATATATTAAACTATATAATATATTTTTACTATTCGAATACGGATAATTAAAATTTAAAATCATAGCCGTATCTGTACGGATATTCGTATTTAATTTTCGAATACAGATCCGGATACGGTTGGATAATATCCAACCCGTTTGCACCCCTAGGTACACTTGGGAAAGAATGATCTGAATTTAGACCTAGCTAGATCAAAAGAAATTTAGTATCTATTGTACATATAGGAATCTATTTGGAGATTTGTGTTAGAATTAATGAACGATCTTAATTTTTGAGTGAGGCTACGGTGCTATGCATAGCACGGATTGGGGTCCGTGCTACGGCTCAAAATTTGACTTTTTAAAATTCTAATGGTCAATACGAACCGTTCAACATGATTATAAAATGAATATGTACTTGCAAACCAAATTTTACATTTTTTAGAATTTTCTTACTATTTTTTTAGATAGGCTGTTTTTTGGATGGTCCAGAATGTTCAGATCAAGTGATTTTCAAAAAATAATAAACAAAGTTCGAAAAAATGTAAAATTTAGTTTGCAAGTACATATTCATTTTATAATAATGTTGAACAGTTCGGATCGACCGTTAAAATTTTAAAAAGTCAAATTTTGAGCCGTAGCACGGACCCCATCCGTGCTCTGCATAGCACCGTAGCCTCACTCTTAATTTTTAATTGTATCCTTAGATGACCTATCCTCTGAAGGGTTGCGGATTCAGCATGTGATACCCCTCACCCGTAGTCTCACAGGAATTCAGATCCTCTCCAGTACCGTAATAGAGAATCTTTTAGAATTAGTAGATCTGAACCGTTCTTATTAACTTGGCACGAATCACTAAGCCAACAAATATTGTGTCCTAGGCTAGCTTGAATCTCAAAGCGGCTGAGGCTAGCTTGAATCTCCAAGAGGCTGAGAGTTAATCTCAAATTGTGAAGGAGAATCTTGGGAGGATATTTTTCTGTCTCACTGACTCTCACCTTTGTTTAATTGGTTCAGTTGCCATTTGGGTTCTTTATTTCGTCAGATGGGTGACGCCACCGATAACTGAGCCTATTTATTAGGAAACATAAATAATTTTTATTGATATTTCATATAAAGTAAATTGAGGTCTATAATTATATTTATACATCTTACGTATAACGTTGAATTCGACAGCTAAATACATTTATTAATATAAAATCTCGTACCGGTGATGTTGTTGATCATGCTAATTTTCATTTAATGGGTAATTTAGCAACACTAATTTTAAATAGCTCAATACATTAAAACAATATATTTTTAATGTCTTTTAGAGATGTCGTTGCAATCAAAATTGGATTTATTTTTTTAAAAGGTGTTGCACCGCTGGATACGAGAGAAAGTAAAAGTAACCCGGAAGCACATGACAGTTCTTGACAAGCAAACTTGATATGCATTTAATATGCCCATTTGTAAAGAACATCTTAAACTTTGAAATTTATGGATTTTTGGATATCTTAATTTTGCGATTTTTGGAATTTAATATTTTCAAAATTTTGATTTTTTGATATTTGGTTTCTATTTAGAATTTTTGAAAATACCAACAACTTTTTTACAGTGTAGAGTATTGATTAATAAGCTCTAGTTCTCTCAAAAATAAAATATTAGAGACGATATAGAAGCGTACCAAATTCTCCTTTGCTGATTGTACCTCATTACTAGTAACAGAGGTGAATGCTTCCCCTGTCGTAGATCTTTCGCCGATGGAGTAAAAAAAGACAAAAACAAGGGAAATGGAGAGAAAAGTGGGTCAAATTACTAAATATTTTCTTATTTTTTTTAACTGAAATTTTTTTAGTAACCACAGTGAAAAGATCGAAATTACATGATTACCATCCTCTCCATGGCATTTTCAATCCTACTACCCACGCAAATTTAGTTCGCGCACCAAATTGAACTAGTGCGCGGACTGAGCTGGCGCACCCCTTGGTGCGCGGACTGAGCAGGCGCACTCATGGTGCGCGAACTGGGTAGGCGCACCCCTTGGGTAGGGGCACCAAGGGGTGCGTGGACTGGATAGGCGCATAAAGGGGTGCGCGGACTGGATAGGAGCATCAAGGGGTGCGCGGACTGGATAGGCGCATCAAGGGGTGCGCGGACTGGGTAGGCGCATCCATTTTTTAGTTGTTGTTTCGTTAATTGTTAGATATTCCGGACTGTTATTTAGTTCTTATATTATGATAGACTTTTATTACGTATGTTCGACTTTTATGATATTATTTAAATATTATGAACTTATATTTTGATATTCTATTTTCATTCTACTTTTAGCGTTTCTTCTTCTCTTGTTATCTATATATCGTTCCAACAAAATAGACATACGAAAATACGCCGGACAAACATGATCCTGGAGTGTAAACAGAGCTTAGCAGGTTAGCACGGCCTGTGAATGCAAATCATACCCCACAAGATATCATATTCAATTCGGCCTGTGAATGCAAATCATACCCCACAAGATATCATATTCAATTCGGCCCAATGTTGTTTTCTAATTTCTATTACTCTTTTACATCCTCTTTTTTTCCTTGAGATATAGGCTCTCTCTATTCTTCTTCTTCTTCTTCCGCGCCCCAGATAGGTAACCTCACCAGGGCGTCAGGCCGCCATGACCGCCACCTTCCGCCGCGCGCTGGGGCAGCGGTTCAATCCGGCGGGGATCCTCTTCACCGGCTCCGTCGCCCTGCGAGAGCCGTGCCTCTTCCTCCCGCATCTCTCAGTCCGAGACATGCGTTCCCTCGACTGGGCCGCGCTCCGCCAGGTCGGATTTCGAGGAGTCGTCTTGGACAAGGACAACACGCTCACCGCTCCTTACTCGCGCTCCCTCTGGCCTCCCCTCGCTGATTCTCTGAGAGAGTGTGTCGAGGCATTTCCCGGACAGGTCGCTGTATTCAGCAACTCTGCTGGTTCGAGAATTTTCTAGGGTTTATGCTCTGTTTTCTTTTATTTTCCTTGATCTTTTGTTTGTAGAGTTTTTATATGGATAATGTGATATGTTTTTATCACTAGCTTTGGTATTGATGGGATAAGGAGGTTATTCTGAGCCATTTTGGACTTTAGTTTATGCTCCTTGTAAATTGACTAGTTTTCTTATGTGCTGTGATGTACTGATTTTGAAAAGGAGGAATCAAACTTGGGCATTGATTTACTGGCCGGATTTTCAAAGTCTGGCCATGGTTTTTCATCTCTTTTCATACTGGTTTGGATGTATCTGGATTTGATTCTGTAGCCGAACTTGAACTTAATTCTGTATCCAAACTTTGAAAGTCGGGCCGTAAATCTGGTTTTGTTCTTTTCCAATTTCATTCATGTTTGATTCTCACCTGCTAATTCTGAAAATACTCTTTCCAAACAGAAAACTTTTCCTTAGGTTCTTCGTGATGCAATTAGGTGAGGAACATCCTATATTTACTAACCAAGTAATATCAATTTTCAAAGCTCAGTACACTTGATAAATCTTACTTCTAAAGTCTCTTTCTAAATACGAAGTAGTCTTAGTTGCAAAGAAGGTATAGAAGTAAAGTAAACTGAAGACAATGCAGGGATGCTTTTAGAACACACATGTTATCTATAATGCTTGATGTACATTCATACTGAATGCTGTATTTCTTTTTCTGACTTTGTGATTTTGGAATTTGTCTAGGTCTGAGGGAGTATGATACAGATGGTTCAGAGGCGAGATCACTTGAAGAATCTATCGAGGGAATTCGTGTCATAAGGCATGGCAAGTCTACATTCTCCATAGTTTCTTCTCATTGTTTTTAATAAAATTTCGTAGTACTTCTTTTTGGTTTGGTTTTTAAAATACTACATTCGATTACAGAGGCAAAGAAACCATCTGGATCAGCTGAAGAGATAGAGAGGTTCTTTGGTTGTTCAACCTCTCAGCTTTTGATGGTAACAACCAAAAGAAGACATAAGCATATTACTATGCACTGCTTTTTTTCAAGTTATGCACTGCTGCTTTTATTTTACTTATTGTGGTAATCTTTTCTTTCTAGATTGGAGATCGTTATTTTACTGATGTTGCCTATGGAAACAAAAATGGTTTTCTCACTATCCTTACAGAACCACTGTGTCTTTCAAAGGAACCTATTGTAGTCCAGCAGGTTTTCTTCTTTATACCATATTCTATATAATATCTTTTCTTTGTTTAGCCATAAGTTTGAACTGATGATACTATGGACTGGCTTTTTCTGAATGCAATATCCATTTTCATTGGATAACCAACCATATTATATTGTCAGATGCTTGCATAAAGTACCATATGAACTTCTCAGTACAATGACAAATTTTGTGGTACCGAACCTCCTTAGCCATGCCCGGTACAGTTAGGACCTTATTCCATATCAAACAAAAGCAACCATAACCCCAATATATGGAAGAGCTCAAAGCATCTTGATGATAGCAATCTATGCAGAGAAAACAAATGATGGCATCCATCTCTTAATACTTGTGTCGTGACTTCTGTGTCTTAATTCTTAGCTATTCTGTTAATGCCTTTCAACCTCTAGATTGATCTAGTGCATTTCATTATGAACACATCATATGACTTGAACTTCTGAGGATGTGCTTGATATAATATTAAAATTTTCATTAGTTCATGAAATGATTGGTTGCAACTACCCTTGCAGTTTAACAACACCCATATGCTTGCTTTTCTTTTTCTGTTGCTATTTAGTGTGTTGGATTAATTACTGATGGTATCCAAAATTGATTTCCAGGTCAGGAAATTTGAAAGTTTTCTTGTCAATCTATGGAACCGCAAAGGACTGAAGCCAGTGGAGCATCCTCTTCAATGCGAGGCTGAGAAATGTGTTAAAGTTTTGGTGTAACTAGTACTGGCGTGATAGGGCGAATCCTATTATATTTGTTGCACTGCTGCCTTTACTTTTTGTAGATGTAATTTTCTTTTTTAATATCTGCAGCCGTGGCAAGCTTTTATTTATTTAATTGTTTGTTTCATAGATGTGCGAGTTATATGCGAGTTATGCCTGTTAGAAACCACATAATAGTTATCACATCTCAGATAAATTGATGTAGTTGTGAAGTCACTCAAATCTTAATTTGAAATATTACGTAACTTCATAATTATCAAATGACTTGCTGCCTATACAGATTTTGGTACAAGTTGCCTCAACTTCATGTTCATTTGTGATACCTGGTGTTTCTACCACGTGTAATTAATGTTTCAATTATGCATGGACTCTGTTTACACAAAATATGAATGTACATTCTAAGAGGGAATTTCCCCTCTTTCAAACATCAATTTATCTGTTCTTCTCTCCTGCATTCCGACAATGCATTAAACTAAAAATAAGATAAGAAAATATACCAACAAATTAGCAGAACTCCAACCCAGAAAACAAATCTAAATGATCAAACTTTATTACATTAGCTAGTTCAAAAGATAACCATTGTACTGATGACACTTACAGGGGCGGATTCAAGATTTTTTCGTCGGGGGAGGGGTGGGGGGGGGGGGGGGGGGGGGGGGGGGGGGGGGGGGCAAGAAATTAGTGAATCGGATTTAAATAGCTAATCGAGTACTAGTCATAATTCATGCAATTAATAGTACCAAGTATACTTTATTCAATTAAGAGACCAAATAACATATTATTCATAAAACTATAAGCATAATACAATCATTTACATGATTAACCTTTAGTCCATATCACTATCGTAATCAATCTGACTAATACTACATGCTAGAATAAACCCTGATTAATTAAGGAAAACATCTCACGAGCAAAGGCTGAGAATAAAAATAAGAAAAATTAGTCACTAAAGCCGAATCGACATGGAGAAACTGTTTTCTTATTAGTTGGAAGTTGGAAGCCAATGCCTGTTGGTGAACCATTCTTCATCAGCTACCACTTTCTCTCCATCCTGATTTCGGTGCCATGCATAGTATGCATGTGTTCTGTTCTTAATCTCAAAAATTGCATGACCAAAACTGGCTTCTCTGAAGGCTGAGTAGCTCGGTTGCGGCTCTGTCATACTGTATTTATCCACAATGAAAGAAAAAAACGAGATTATTAATTATTGTTTTTATAACAAATAAACAGTCAATCAGGCAAATTAAAGCACATACTTCGCTGCAAGTCCTTCGATATTTCCACCATCACCAATTGTTATATATGTTGGAGCATCTTGGTTGGAGACTGGAGAGCATTTTCCATTGACAATGTCATATGCTGTGTTGGAATTCCTATGCTGAAATCCATGTCAAAAAGAAATTAGGATGTTCAGATGTTGTTAGTTTTTTAAAACATAATTAGAATAATGTAAAATCATAGTAAAAAAAGGAGAGGTAGCATAACAGATTAAGAATTTGATGATTTATATAAATCATAATCATGTAATTTAGATTCTTCTTTTTCTCTTTTTGAAAGAAGTTAGGAAACATAACTATATTTATTTAACAATTACGACAACCGATGAAATGATTATCAAAATAGAATATGTAAATTGTAAATATATTCTCTATATTAAATTTGGTAAATTTATAATCATTTGTGACTCAACTATAATTTTTTTTAATATATCAAATTTGATGCACAATCTATCTAAATTTTAAATAACTTATATATAATTTACCATTTTTATTTTGATAAACATTTAACTGATTATTTTGATTGTCGAATAAATTTGTTGTGCATATAATTTATTTTAAAGAAGGTTATTCACTTACACTTCTTTCGTAGGCATGGACATGACCGGAGAAAACCACATCCACTTTGTGTTGTACGAACCATTGTTCGAACATAACACGCATGGTCTCTCCTTCCATGTAGTGGTAGTTGTAGCTGTTGTACCACGGCGAATGCACTAAAACAATAAGCCATGGTGTCTCGCTTCTGTTGACCTTTTCGAGCTCCGCTTCCAACCACATGTATTGGGGAGTGTATTTCCCTAACAAGTAAAACAAACAGAGAACTCAATTTACTGTTGTATTTTTTTTTTTTGGGGGTATTATGTGTGTTTGTCATGATTTTGTTTTTCCCATTGTCCGAAGCATACATTTTCGGAAAAGAACAACAACAGCAAAACAATAGAATACAGTCAGCGCAAACTCAATCATTACTGCGCCAATCGGATTTAAACATGTCCATAAATCTTCATTAAATGGGACTTTTTTTTTAATTCGTAAATGAGACCTTTTTTCCTTCATCAAAAAAATATTGCGGTCCTTTCTATTTTGTCTCCATAAATATATGTAATTTTTTAATATTACATAACTATAGATATAAATCACGTAAAAGAAAGCATCCCGTTGTCATATATATTCATGTGATATGTATGATATGCACATTCATACTAGTATGTATATACAAACTTAAAATGAAAGGAGAGAAGAAAAACAATTGAGACAAAATCATTGTACCATATGCAGAATAGGATGACAAGACAATGATATAAGCCGAGGCACGCTTCACTGAATACCAAAGTGGAGCGGTACTGCCTGAAGCCTTGTATGGGGTAGGGTACCGGTGCATGAATGGTTTAAATGGATACTTTTCACCCTGCATACAGGACAAAAACTATTTAATCTCATTTTTTCTTCTGAAATATAACTTTTAATTTTGCACAAGGCTAGAAATTTCACTTTCTTTTGTTTGTTGCAAAGAAGTTTCAACACTAAACTCCTAACGGTACAGGTGAAAGTCTGCTCATTATCATGACTCTTTTCCACAAAATGAAAAATTCAAGTGATATATTACAAAATACCAGAAAAGTCATGCATGTTGACCCTCCAGTTACAGAGAAATTCTGATTAACATTCTGATTAACCCTAGAAACAATATTGATACTCCTATGAAACTGATAATCTAAAATTGATACCGGACACATGCACAAGCAGTCAAAAATTACGTGAACTTTACCTCGCATATGTAGAGACAGTCAGAGGAGGATGATAAGGCTTTATTTTATCAGAATATGAATTTATTATGATTGGGGACAAATGTGATATTTATACTTTTGGGTGGAGCATGAGGAGGTTATGTATGAGATTTGGAAAGAACAGCATTGAAATAGTAATCAAATAAAAATTTATCTTGCTTACGATGGTAGGTTCAAAATCAAGCTCGTGGTTGCCAGCAGTCCAATCCAAGGTTGATATGCGGTGCTTCTCTCAACAAAGCGGCCCCAGGTATCCCACCTATTGTTGTCATGGTTGGGGTAGTTATCGGCATATGATAGGTCACCCACATAAAGTACTGTCTCAGCTTTTGGGTTTGATTCATAGTGAGAAAGCGTCCGGTTCGAGTCGTAGGTCTGGCCAAGATCACCTTCACATAGTTTCAAACATGATGTTTTTAAATGTGAATTTAGAAGCAATAATACTTGAGAAAAAAATATGTTTTCAATCTAATAACATATCTTTTAACAAATAAGTCGATTATCACACATTTTACAGTTCAATTCACAGATAACGAGCAGAGAAGGGAGAGAGTACCAATGATCCCAAAAGTGTATGGTACATCAGGACCCACTATAGGAGGTGTCTTGAACCAAAATTTCCGAACTGTTTGCCCAATGCCAACCGCATAGTAGTATTTAGTGTCAAACTGAAAAAACAATACAAAATAATAATAATTTGATAATTTTCAATCTCTTTAGTTCAGACAAATTCAAGTGATCATACAACTTCCATTAATTTATAGCCTTTGAAAAACACACATCTTTTATAATTATGCATGAAAAGAAATCTAAAATTTTATGTTGATCTGCTCACAACTTGTCAAGATCTCCCTCACTGAATTAAAGTGTAAAAAGATAGCAAAGGTCTAAAATTATAGATAGCAAAATACGAGAAGCAAAATTTTCTCACATTTAGATGCCTAATGACGCAATGATGTATGAAACCCGATGTGTAGTTATAATACTTGTACTGTGTATGCTTTCCCAATGCCATTTTATCAAGGTTGTGTTTGGAAGTTCCATAGAGAACCATGCTTGAACCAGGTTCGTCAGGCGTGACCCATGACACAATGACGGCATTACCATGGATATTGCCTTGTGTTATATGCACCTATCAGAATAAAAGAAAACACAATTTGTTCAGAAATTGATGTTCAAATGGGGAGCCATAGTATGTTTATAGTTGTATCAGGTCATGAACTTTGAACTGTTTGATTTTAGTTTCCTTTTTTTTAATTTTGTAGAAGAACATAACTAATTTGCAAATGGAAATCTTTTTTTAGTGGGTAACTATGTTAAAGGTATCTTCCTACTTTATTAACTCTAATTTATTCCCTTTGACAAGTCGACATGCCAGATGAACGGCGTATCTCCAGAAATCAGAAGGGAAAAAGGGACAAAAAAAATAAAAATAAAAGGAGCAAAGAAAATTGCATTTTTGGACATCGAATTATATAAGGAATTCCGAGAACACCAATAATATCAAAACCAGGTTCGAGCTGGAAAACTACGTACCAGGCGTTAAAAAAAGTTTGTTAATTAGGTAAGTTTCTCATACCAATTACTTCAAATATGTCAATACCTGCTGAGGTGCGTTGTACCCGGCTGGTACACGAAAAACATCGCTGTCAAGCGGCATGTCAACTGATGCTTCAAGCCGTCTTCTGTATTTGCTCGTGATCCCTCCTTCGCATCTTGTTGCAAAAGTTGCAAGGCTCCCTATTATTATGATAAGAAATATTGAATTTGTAAAATACCTCCCCATTTTCATTTTCTTCTTATGTTCTCTCACGCTCTCTTTCTCTATCTTAGTACCTCTTCTTAATGGTCTTGGGGGGGTGGGGATGGGGTTTAAATAAGTTTGAGGTTGACTGAATTAGTCGGTTGCAAAACTAATTCAGGGATAAAATTTAGAGCTATGATTAAATTTGTTCAATTGTAAAAAATAGAACATGAGATTCACTGATTTAGCCTTGATATAAAAAGAAGGCTTAGAAGGGAGAGAAAAGAATAGAGCAGGAATAATGAACAAAATCCGCTTTTCCTTAATTGTCTGACACGAGTGTATTTTTGGCGTTTGAAATGCATTAAATGTAGATGCTGAGTTGTTTCCATTTGACCGTTGGAGGCACTTCACTATGGTTGGGCAGAATTTTTTATTTATAGAAATTCTGTAAAAATAATATAGCAAAATTAGATGGAATGTAGGAAAATTTAGATCCCATAGAAGAATCTGAATCAATCATACAGTTTCTTTAGCGGATTTTTTATGGCACACAGGTCTGTATGAATTTAAAAGATTTAAGAGTCGAATTTGTTGTGTGGTCTTGTGTAGTTGCGTGCCGTGATATGGCAACTAAAGAAAACGAATCATTGATTCGTTCCTTCTACGAGATCAGAATATTCATACAATCCATCTATTTTTCTATATTATTTTTAAATAATTTCTATAAATAAAAATTCTAGCCCTATAGGATTTAGTTTTTTCTATTTTTGAAATAAAGACTCCGTTAGCTCTAATTTTTTTTTTCAATGATTTTTATGAGATGAAAATCAGCATTTCTTTATAGATAAATAAGGCTAATCACCTCTTTACTAAATTTGCAAATTTTTATATTATATTTAGTTAGAAGTAGAAATTAAGTCTACTATTGGTTTGGTTTAGGGCTGCCAAAAAAGCTCGTAGTTCGTGATTTGATTGACTTCGATTTGCAAAAAAAAATTCGCAATTAACTCGCTTGATTGAAGTTCGTTCTGAAACAAATCAAACCAATTTCGGTTCAAATCTTATTCAAACTCAAACTCAAACTGAGTATAGTTCGTTCGAAATTGGTTTGCGAACTATTTAGATTTGAATTTCAAATTAATAGTATGGTGTGTTATCAGGCTCAAAAATTTGCATAATAATATATTTATTATGAGTTAAAAGGATCTTCAAAGTTTTTAGGCCACGGCCCAAATCCATCTTCAATGAGACCCGTGAAGGATGTTACAATCATTACTTATTTATTTGTTATTTAAAGGTGTTGCATAGTTTAAAGTTGAAACCACGTGAAGGAAATTGAACCACGTGGCACTCAGCATTTAAACCGCTTGGAGTAAAGACTAATGCTAAATCCTAAACAACCGCGTGATGACTCCGGTACAATCAATCCTTTTTAGTCCCACACCTCCAAACCAAAAAAAATGCATCCTTTGAGAGCATATAAAACAAGCTGGGAACATCAATACAAACCATTTGGCTGGACTTTGGTCTGGATGCGGAATAAGATTCGAATTTCGGTTTTATACCGGATATCCTTTTCTAGTTAAAATTGTTAGGATCCGAATCCGGATCTTTATTTGTTAATAAATAAAATATTTTAAGTGGGTTGTAAAATCCGCATAATAATCCGCATAGCTAGATTTTATGCGGCTGACATATGCGGCCGCATATACACTATATAGAACCGCATTTTATTACATTGATTCGAACTATTAACGAATCAAACCGAATTAGTTTAAACTGTATTGAATCAAACTTGAACTTTTTTTTTTGAGTTTCGAACCAAGTTTGATTCAAAATTACACGAACTCGAACTCGAACTAGAGTAAGTTTGATTTGGTTTGATTCATTTGCAGCCCTAGAATAATTAAGTTATTGATGACTGACGTGTATGATATTTTAAATATGCGCAACTTAATTTATTATCTGTATAAAACATTTACAAGTTTAACTGGAATAAAGAAAATAACACTAAATACTTAATTTTACGAACAATTAGATGAGTATCAAACGACATAATTATATATTCTATTTTAATTACTTATCCTATGATTCACAAACAAACAAAAAATTGTACGCATGTAATATTTTTGGAACCTGATTTAATTAAATAAAAGCATCGGCAATCTTAAGAACAACAAACAAAAACCTGATTTTTCCAAAATCAAGGAATTATTAATATTATTTACTCTAATATTTACAACTTTGTTTTAAAAAAAAATTGATGTACACAGCATGCCTTGGGAACTTCAATTTACCAAATTACCGGAAAGGGTAATCTGCAGAAAAATAATTAAGTTTAATTAAGGTCGTTTTAATTAATATGAAATTAACTAAAATCAATGCATGTTTCTTCTTTTAAATGTATCAAATGTGAAATTTTCGGATTTTGGTTTAAAAACCAACGAAAATTTAAAAAGGTCATAAAAATTTTCTATATTGATTTTAATTTTTTTTTCAGAAAACCTAAAAATATTTATAAAATTAACTCAATATGTACATCAAAAATTTATAATCTTCTTCAATCGATAAGTCTTTCAAATCTTAGAAATTTTCTGGAGGTATTTTAAAAAAAGAATTAAATAAAAAAAATGGCTCGATGCTAATTGTAGGAAAAGAACGGTCTTTCAGCTAATGGAACTTCACGGTTTTATACCCCAATTAATATCTTTTCCCGGACTGTTCTGCGGCCCATTTGTTTTCAATGCAATGGGAAAGATATCCCATCCCATCCCATATTTTAATTAATATTTACTTTACAAGATTAATTTTGTACACTTGTTAAATCTCAACCAATTTGTTATTTCACCAATTATTAAGTTTTTTAAAAAGAAAAAAAGTTCCACAATATATTTCTACTGTACAGTCGAACGGTATTTTTATCCAATTCCATAACAAATATCATATATTTCTTTAAGTATGAAATTTTGTAAATTAATTTATAAATCCACATGTTCATGCTATCTCTTAAGTGCGTAATATTTATACTGCATGTGAGAAGTCGAGAATTTTCATAAGGCGCATTTCGAGCCTCTTGGTTGCATTCGTGGACCCTGCGCAGTTTACACTGTGCGGAACTAAAGCAAGCTTTTTTACCGGCAAGTTCTAGTTTTCATAATTTTATCTACATTCCTGTGAAAAAATTCAGAAAAAAAAAAGATTGGATACAATATCTTGAAAAGAAAAGAAGTAAAGAATACTTTTAAAAAATGTCTTGTTATTTTAAGTGCGGAAGTTAAAATATCTGAGTGACATATATAAAATGATCATATTTGTATAATATTTTTCTTATCAGATGAACCTTCTCTCATGTTCAAGGAGGAACTTCCAAAAGATGAACCCTCTGACCCTCTCTCACGCTCAAAATGTGATCATTTTATATATGACATTAAAATGATCATAAATGTCAGAATGACAAAACTTTTCAGAAATGTCTTGTTATTTTTCTTATCAGATGAACCCTCTCTCACGTTCAAGGAAGAACTTCCGCAATTTTAAAATTAACACAGGATGATCCCAACGACAAGGATAGTCTTCTCTGACACCAACAATATATTATACAATGTACCAAATTGGCACTGAAAATGAAATTCATTGATTTTATTTACATAAACAATTTACAACTTACAAACACTTCATTAATTTTTGGTCTAGCAGTGAATTATACGAAAGACCAGAAGAACACTTGGCCTTTATTTAAAATGGAAGTAGCTGGTCAAATCAAAGGCATAAAGTTGGCACATATTCTGATGCAAGTACACATGATATGCGTGTGCGCACGTACCAGTAGAAAATTATCTTCAATCCCCATTGAAATACACATGTAAGTTCTTTATTCTCGAATAGAATTACACGGCCAACTCAGTAATGCAAGTTTCTAACAAACCTACCTTACAAAGAAAGGGTTACAGCATGCAGCTTTCTTAGTGAAATGCAAATATGTACTCTCTATTAAACAAGGAGGAACAATATCAGCTTCTTTTTGTTCAGGGAGCTCTAAAATGGGAACAAGAACCTCAGGGCAGATACAAGCTTGGCAAAAAGAGACAAATTTTGTGGCAAATCACCGGGATTGATAGCTAATTTTTGAGCTGCTACAAGTTCCAGCCTCAGCGTATTGTTCTCCTCCTGAAGCTGTTACAAAAATATGTGATCAATTTAAACTGCAATTTATTTAAATGGAAAATACATTCACTTATTATTACCACTACTTAAATATTCATTAGGAAGAGTTAATGTATTTAGACGTTTCATTGTTCAAATCGAGCAAGCATTATTTGTCTGAATGCCAATATTCCTTATATGAAAGAACCTCAATTATCATGCATACCGCCACAAGTATAAAATATCTCAGATTATACTAATGTAAAGTGTACGACTTATCATCAAACCACCTGCAGTCATCTCCTCCTCAGTTTTTTTATTCCTTATTTTTTTTTTTACAAAAAAGAAAAGAAAAAGATAATTCCCGTTTCTCCCAATTTTTGTATGGAGAGTGGTATTTTGGTCCTCCTTTGCAGAGAATAGGAAACTGAGAAGTATAAGGTCATGTTCAGGTTTGCAGGGTCCAAATGATATCTCATATGTGAACATTCTTTTTCCATGGACATATATGATGTTCAGAGATTTTGAAGGGTCTTTCATTAATTACTAATAAGATAAAGAAGCCCATTATTTCTACCTCATCCAGTTGCTCTTTGAGATTTTCAACTGCCTGGTGGAGGTCTGTAATTGTCCGGGCTGTGACATCACGAACTGCCAACTCAATCCCTTCTTCTGTTTGGGGAGGTGAGAAGATCCCTTCCATAATAAACAGTTTCTCTAGGAGATCCACATCCTCTTCTTTCAGATTTTCCTTCAACTAAACAAAAAAACTTATTAGTTGAAATCCCAGTTCCAAAGAATTTGCAGACCAAACCCTATATAGTTGTACTTTGAATATAACATCTGACAATGCTCTTCTCATATTTTTGACAAGCAACCATATCTTTTGGGTATTAACAAATAATACCCAACTGTTGAAACCAAATATTAAGTTATATAAAAGTGAGAAAAATGATTTTTGACTTTTCATGTTTAACCAACCAAATTGCTTTCAATGTGGTTCATCCAGAGTAAAAGGAAAAAAAAAAAAAAAAAAAAATCTCAAAAAGAGGGTCATCAGGTGTAAGGGGAGAGCTGTAGCACATAACAAGAAAAGAATCAAGTCTTCCGTCACATGTTCTAATGATTCTTGTCACTTCCAAATAAATAACACAAAATAATATTGTTGTTAGCTGCAAGTAGGATAAAGCTTCAATGTTTTTGCCCAATACAGTGAGATAATTGGTGCAGTTTGCAAGGGAAGAAAGAGAAAAAACTCATTCCAAAATGCATACCTTACTGACAATTCTATCATACGAATCCTGTTGAAAGATGCTATCTGAGGTGGTTTGCTTTGAGCTGGTACTCTCATCGTCAGCAGCGAATGACCTTTGCACAGATTTTATGAGCTTTAACCTGTTCGTGTGGAGGTTAGTATTAGGCTACAGAGAATCTTAGGTAATACATAAAATGATGAGTTTTGCAAGACAAGCCATGCCTGGTGCCAAACCGGAGAGTAGACAAGCTCTCTGAGGCATTTAAGGGGCTAGGAGAGCAACAACAGAGCAATGCAGTTCTTGAGTTGCCACCCTATGAATGGAGTTTACACACAATAATATAGTTAACAAAGCACTATGTACCACAGAGTAGCAGCCTAGCAGGTGTCGGGATCATAACAGCGTGGCACATGATGTCCAACAGCAAACTTACCTGGTAAGCTTCAACAATTCTGTTAAATTTTTTCTTTATTTGTTTAACTATTTAGATTTCTTCTGTTTGAGTTTGGAGCTTTTTCTTGGATTGATTTTCTACGTAAGGTAAGGATCAACAGAAGCACACTGCAGCAATTGCTGACCATTATCATCTTTGAAATTGAGGAAGAGTTATTTGCAGATGAAACCTCATATTTTGTAGTATTTGCAAACAACACTCAATATTGCTAATGTTTGTAATTAAAAACAAAATTTCTTGAGATATTTGTAAATAACATCATATTGCCTTCAGTAAATATATTAAAAAGACATCTACTATTATGTATTGACAATTTTGCCCCTGAATCTAATGAGCTCCTTTCCCATTAAGGCATTTCTAAATCATCAGGACATTTTTGAAACAAAAAGAGGCTTCTCTAACCAGTGCATCTTGAAGAAAGCGTGTAAGCTTCGAGTCACGATATGGCACATGATTAGTTTTACCTGAAATACAGATAATAATACAACTAGCAAAGTACCAAAGTAACAAATTCAAAAGAAATTAGGGTTGAGTTGGATTTTTATTTACCAGATGTCAGGGCATTTATGACATTTCCAAGAGCTGAAAGGGACTTGTTTATTGTCTTAGCTTCTTCCAGCACTCGTCCCTCAGCACCTGTTTTCTCTACTTTCTCAGAACCCGCTAAATCAACTAGCACAAATTTTCCAGATCTCAACCTAAAATCATTAATTAAAATAAAATTACTTGTGTCATTGTGCATCAGACATAACAGAAAATTTCACCACGCAAGCAAGCTATTCTGGACTACCTCTCCTCAGACTCATTCTGAACTATGAATATGTACAGGCAATGACTTCTGCTGCTGCTCAAGTTCATTTCTACACAGTAAAAAAAGACAAACGAAGTTCAACAACTGACTACCATAAGCAATATTCACATCATATCGCTCCTCAAAATGAATTTTAAATTGTAGAAATGATATAAAACGAATTACGTGTTTCTCCGACCGCTCTGTTAGCTATTCCTCTCTGCAGTTTGATTCTCCATTAGCTAAGTTATATGGAAAGGAAAGATAAGTTCTGATTAATGTAAGTTATCTTACAGAAAGGCACCGCAGGGCTTCTGAAGTATTCATTATTGGTATCTGCAATAAACATCAACTGAATAGTATCGCAAATGTTTAAAATAGTACATGCTGAAAAAAAAAATATTAATATCATACCTCAGTTGCACCTGAAATGAAAATGCCCTGAGTCTTACTCTCTTTTATCTGAAGATTGTCCTTTGATAAATCAAAAAGGTCCCTGCAAGATAAAGACATGCACATAGACCATTACCTTTTTTATTGAGAAATACCCAACAGGAGATGCAAGGAAAAAAAAAATCATTGCTTGAAGTATCCGGTGTAATTAGAATTTAGAAGGTATACGCACCTTACTTTCTCCATGTAGATTTCTACCTAAATTAATGAATTGAACTCAGATCAGAAAAACAGTGGGGAATATTCTCAAGTACATTTATGGAAAGACCCATGACATTTCGTACTGAAGAGGAAAAGTAGGAATTACACATAACAAGGCTCTCAAGCAATTAGCACATTTTTTTATTGTGTACAGTAAAATGTGTGCAAGGCCATTTACTACCATTGACATCTTGATTGTGATCTTCTTGTTGTTCATTGGAGATTTCAAAAATCCAAAAAGCTCATCAATTACTCTTTGTAGTAGCCCCTTTTTGTGCTCATCACAGTCCAAAACACTTGGTCCCTGTAAGAATACATCAAAGTAAAAGCATTAAAAATCTTATTTACAAAAGCACTAAAAATAAAAATAAAAATAAAAATAATAGCAACATTTTTCCTTTTACCTCCATGCTGTATGTTTTCCCAGCCCCAGTCTGAATCAAGTTCAAAATTACATGAAGTTAGCATGCTATTGTTCATGAAATTTCAAGGATCACACAAGAGATAAGTTAGGAAATGTCTGGGCCATAGAAGTGAAGGTAAGAATATGGGGAAAAAAAGAGGCGCAAGACATGAAATTTATAAGCATAAAAAAGGCGGTACAATTTTATAATACAGAGTAAACTTTAGCAAGAATAAAACATCCTAGAAACTAAACTATTCCAGCCAAATCGGAATATAAACATCATTCATAAGGTTGAAGATGATAGCAATTTGTATATTATATACCTGTCCATATGTGAGGATTGTCCCATTCAATCCATTCATCACATCTGCAAAAATTAAGACAGGTGTGTATGATTTCCTAAGGGATCAGGATGCAACAAGAAGCATTATGTTGAAGATGAGAATTAAAAAAAATATAAATAAATATGATTGAATCATTGCTTGGTTAGACTGTTTATACCTTCAACAATAGGCAATGCAAGAAACTCATAGACATCCAGTTGCTCAGATTCACTGTAGAACACCTTGTCAAAGCAGAATCTATTATCTTCCTTCTCATCCTAAACCAAGACACAACAATTAAACAGTTGGATATTTAGATACACAGTACTTTATAACGAATTGAAAAGGAGACTCAAACCTTGAATACAAACGACTCTGAGTCTAAACTGTGGAGGCACAGAAGATCCCCGTTGATTTTCTTCTCCTTCGAGTTCAGAGGCCTGAATCTTACACAGACTGTTACGTTTGACATTTCCACTTTCCGATTTCTCTGATCTTCGGCAATTTGAATATCTGATAGTATTAAACTGAAGCAATTACTAACAGGCGGCCAAAGAGTGAAAACCTAAGATGAAAGCCAAAGGTAGCAATCGGAGAAAATATACAGACTGGACTTTTCCAGCAATCAGAGAAAGACAGAGAAAGGAAGTAAAGCGTAAACGATTTACTAGATCAGACAATCTCGAAATTTCTAGATTAACATACTGAAATTGAAGTAAATTAACAAAATAGTACACTTTACGACATTTGAAACATAATGATCTTCAAACCGAGATTTGACAACTAGAAATTAGATGGATAAGAAATCGAGAAAGAGAAAGAGGAAAAGATTAAAGAATAATTTCGTGTCTAATCCAGATCTACGACCAAAGAAAACAGATCATGGATCAAACAGATACGAGAAATCGACATTGACTTGGGAGTAGGGCTTCTGTACCTTGCCAGGGTTGGAGGGATAAGGAAGCAAGCTTGTGCGGGAAAGAGAGTAGGAGCGAGACACTAAAACAAGAGAGAGGGAGACGATGGTGTTTTGAATCGCACTTAAATAGAGCGTCGGTCGTCTGATTTCCAAAGTAACTGGATTAGTGGCTGCTCCTGGATTATATTAATGCTATGATCCTGTCATTTTATTCTAAGCTAAGGTCCCCTACGATTTGGAGACTGACAATGGACCCCAGGATATTAAGCGTCATTAAACTAAATCAATTACTTGTGTTCCACCATCCACGCATACAAGAAGGTAAAAGAAGGATAGTTACCGGTCAAACCCCGAAGACTCCCTGTCGCTCGCTTTTTTTTTACTTTTGACTTTCGTCCTTTTGTCTCCGACGGCGACGAGCCTTTTCTCTCTGCTTCTCTCGTTCTGTTGGGCAGTTGTCCATACTATCTGAGATAGTATGCGAGTTCTACCGTATGTTTTTTTTATAGAATAATTATTTCAGCACCCGCTATTTGCATTCAGAGGAATAATATACTATGGTCATCACTAATTATATGGTCCCACTAATTATTATTTTGAAAAGAGATTATATGTTTTCACTAATTATTATTCTAAAATTTCAGCAACAATCTTCCTCTATAATTCCCACTAATTATATGGTCCCCATTTCACAGTCCATGCACTCGTCCCCACGTCAACCTTCATAATATAAATCGCATCAACTTCGTAGATATAAATACTTGGAAAATAAGATATTAATACTTGAAAATAAGATATTAATACTTTAATACGTAACTTGTTATGATCATCCATTTCCAGTCCCCAATCATTTCCGCGTCAACCTTCCTCTAATGAAGTAGTGGGGATCCCGTATCACCGCAAGCATCAACCTTATCCAATCATCTCCGCATTAACCTTCCTCTAACAAAAATAGTTGACCCATAGGTATAAATACTTTAATTTAGTGCAGAGGTAGAAATACTTGCAGTACTTGATATTAATACTTTCAGACATTATCTAGTGTCATATGTAAAAATATTTGCAAGTATAGGAATAAATAGTTGCACGTCGAGGTGTAAATACTTGTGTGGCGATGAGCCCGAAAGTACGTCATTATGGATCTCATTTGAAAGAGAAAATTGTGTAGAAGATCTCGTTCGTGATTTTAGATTCGTAAATTCCTCACAGATCGTTAGAAATATGGACGACACTGAACGGAAAAAAAAATTCACCTCTAAAATGTGTATGGTCCCCCCCCATATAGATTGAGTAGTCCCCTATAGATATTTATGGTGCGGGTACGTTGAGAGATTTGGTTGAGAGACAATTATTTACGTAAAAATTGTTCACCTCATAGGTATAAATATTTCTGTACATATGTATAAATATTGGCAAATGCTTTTGTGCATACAAATAAATTTGGACCATTCATTTGTTACTGATCGAATGGTCAGTTGATTTTTTTTACAAGCGCATATTCTCCGTTAAATTTAACAGAAAAAAATTTCAGAAGGGTAACACAGTAATTTACACTTTGAAGCGTGCTCTTTCTGTTCGTCTCCGCTCATATGTCTCCTCCCTCCGACGAAGCTCTAATCCAAGCCAAAGAGTCAGTATCCGCCGTGCCCTTCTTTGCTGGAGCAAACTCTAACCCTCACGGGGTTCCGCCATGAGGAGTTGCGATGGCGGTCGACGAAGGTTTTCGTGCGTGGAAGCTTCGAAAAAGATGAAAATGTGAGACAGTGGAGTGGGGACGAAGTGGAGAAGAAGGCAAAAATAGCTAAGACTTTAGAGAGAAAAAGGGACATCATTCCTCGTCTCACTCGCACCGCAGACACGAAGCCTCGATCTCTCATCCTCCTCCGAAGAAGAAGCGAGTCGCTCTTAGCAAGTTGCCCAGTCTATCCAACACCGTGACTTCAAGGTCTGGCGCTGTTCAGTCGAAGGTTAAAAAGAGCAGATCCGAGAAGAAAGAACAAGACTTGAAGATCGAGAAGTGTTCTTGCAAGGAGAAGAAGACCTGTGTTCTACCACTGACACCGCTGATGCAGAAAGCCAGGTTGAAGATCCACATATGTTGCGCCGTATGCTGAAGATATATACCAATATCTACGATTGATGGAGGTATGCTTAATTTATGGTTTAATCGTTAGCTAAGATTACAGTTCTTGGTTTCGATTTAGCTTATTTCTCTAATTAGATTTCATTTCTGTTTAGTTCTTGGTTACCAAAATAAATTATTTCCTCTGTGAATTTTTTTTCTAAGTTCTGTTGTTATGTTCTAGATCTATGGAATTTTGTTGCCTGATTGTTTGTTTTCCTATATAAGCTAATGGGAAGATTATATTCCCTGGTAAATAGAATAACATTCCCAGAATTGGAAATTTGCATCAAAGATGTGATTTTCAGAAATGAAAGTGATTTGAAAATACATGAAACAATTTTTATTTAATTAGAGAAAACATGTGAAAGGGTTGGACTGAATCATTAAATTTGAAAAGGAACATGATTGGAGACATAGGCGCATAGTCGGAATTACAAATTGTTCATTGTCTGATTTTAATTCTAACAACTCAAGAGACAAATGAGAAAGGTTTGTGAGAGTTAGAGGTTAAATAAGATAAATTGAAAAGTTTAAGGGCAAATAAGAAACCGAAGAGTTTTGGAAGGGTATATGAAAAATTATCCCAATTATGTTTTATCACTCACTAGATTTGTATTAATCTTCTCAATTGTGTGCAGGAAAATGATGCTGCTAGTAATATCGAAAAACTCCGCGAATTGTCGTAGTGGTCTGAAGCACTTGTCTTCAACAATATGTAAATGTCTAAAATTATCGAGTTTGGTCTTTGCTTTCATTGCATTTATTTTTTCTCTCCTTATCCCAAGAGGACAATTCCTAACTCAGTTTTTTTTTATAATTACTTATTTGAAAGCAGGTATCAAAAACAATGGTGATGAAGTAGCAGATGGGCCGTTGAAGTATGAGAAAAGAAGTAGGGTTAATATTGTCCTTTTGTTGATTTTGATATGAACCCATGAAAGTTGCATTTACAATACCTGGTATGTAATATATATTTAACTAGTTCCCCCTCTATGGAAATTGAATAGTTGAACTTGAAATTTCTCCTTTTTGGGTTCAAGCCAATCGGATGTTGTTCTGGCATTACAGATATATTTGATACTTGGAACTATAACCTTTTATGAAATATATTACTATGTTTTTCTTTGTCAAATAATTATTCTTTAAAATTCATTAGACAGTAAAAGCTCTGAAAAAAGAGACTGTGGGGAGTGCTATGAAATGTGATTAAATTGTATGCCTTGATTATTTGAATACCTTGACTTGTTGGATACCTTGACTTGTTGGAATTGATTATTTGAATACCTTGACTTGTTGGAATTGTATGCTAAATCGAATTATTAAATGATATTGCTGCTTGAATTGGCATTAGATGGTATTAAATGGTATTAAATGGTATTGCTGCTTGAATTGTATTATATGGTATTGCTGCTTGAATTGGTATTAAATGGTATTGCTACTCGAAATGATATTGCAAAGACAACTGTGCATTAAACGGTATTGAACCAAGGCAACTGTGAATAAAACAATATTGAATTTGATATGAAATGTGAATCAAAAACAAGCTTGAATTGCTCACATAGGTCCTAAGTGCTAATTAAACAACAACATGCCTTCACAAAAGCATACGAATTGGGAGTTAAAATTACACATTCATATCGACAAAGTCACACTACATCAAAAACTAACATCATGGCGTAGCCAATGTCATTACAATTACATGTCATCCAAGTAACTTACATGCTACTTAAAGAACAACAAAATTAGAAAACCAATTAGAAATGCAATTACTAGTTTCCTATACATCGAAAAATAGCATCGTCGCACCACCCCACAAATCCATGATTAGTAGTGGTACAATTATAGTATCTTCGGCCGTTGTTGTTTGCGGTGTGTGCCGTTGTCACAATAGTTACTCGTAGACATCTCCGGCAAATAGGGTTTGACATCCTTTGCAAAAAGTAATTAGCACAACAACATTAGCACAAAACTCAAACATTAACTTTGAAAGCTTTAATGGAATGGAATTGACTAAGAAATAAAGAAATAAATTGAAAGCTTTAATGGAATACATAGCTGTACCAGTAATTAAGAAATAAATTGAATTGGCATATTAAGAAACATAGCTGTACCAGTAATAGAATACATAGCTGTACCAGTAGAGCATAACATAACTGTACCAGTAATTAAGAAATAAATTTCTCAAAGAAGGGCTAATTGACCAAAGTTCCAATTTCTCAAAGAGGGTCTAATAGAAACAATATGTACTCCAACTTTGTACACAAATATACATAAAACCAAGAGCTTACCCTCTTTTGGCATGAATCCAGACACCTACTCCATGAACTCCTCCATCAGACCTTTTGCAGCAAGTAGACAACATGAATTAGAAATTGAGACTAAGAAGAACTTGCCTTATTGGATCTATAAATAACAAAAATTGTCATGATTTCAAAAAACAATTATGGATGTTACATAATTAGCTTACATTTTAATTTCTGCAAGCACCATACCATGCTGGTACATTACAACTATAAATTGGAAGAAATTGAGTTGTAATTTTCCAGTGTGATGTTTGCTGGTGTTTTATAACTATAAATTTCTCACTTCCTATCAAATATTTTGCACTAGTTCCTTTACTTTTTAAACTAGTTCTTTGTATTTTGCACCAGTTGAAGCACGCATCAATCAGACAACTACCCATTAATCAAGGATTTACAGCATTAATGGTTATTAACAGTACAAAAAATGGTTATTAACAGTACCAAGCACACACAGTACCAGAAAACAACACACAGTACAAAAAATAGTTATTAACAGTACCAGAAAAAATTAACAATACAAAAAAATGGTTATTAACAGTACAAAAAATTAACAGCATCAATGAAACAAATGGTTATTAATAGTACAGAAATAAGTGCATATTGTTTAAGAAAACAGAAATCAGTGAATATTGGTTCTATGCAGAAAATTTCATATTAAAGATGTCTTGCATGTGCCAAAAATTTGAATAGAAGGCTAGGACTTAAAAAAATTAGGAAAGTAACCTGGACCTCATTTGAAAATGAACGGAGTTGTCCTTCAACTTGTGATACACAAAGATGCTGAATTATATTTCTGTAGAACTGTCCATGTCGACACTCATAGTCTTCCCTACATTTCATTTGTTCACGGGTCCATTTGGACATTAAGGGATGATGGTGGTCCAAATAGCTGTTGGTTATTTCTTGTACATGCTCATAGTACCACAACTGCATGAAAACACAAGTGACATAAATAGTGAGAAAGACTCATTGACTCACTAATTGCAGCTCTCAAACAGTTCATTGACTCATTATATTTCAGCAGTTTGAGCTCTCAAGCAACTTACTAATTATATATCTCAAGTAACTTGAGAGTTAATAGTAGTAGCCTAAAATTAAGTTGCAATAATAAAATTACTTGGAGTAATGTGAAGTTGCCCTCTAGGCACATCTTTGTACATTTATTTTGTCCGATACTGCGATGCAAGAACGATACTGTGAAGAGGGCCTCATCTGGATGTTATGGGTATTAGGATTTTCAAGTTGATTGAAGAGGGCCTCATCTGGAGCTTCTCTCCTAAATATGTTGATGTGAATGCCTTCATCTCTCAAACTCATAATACAATATGCATCCCATGGGGTGAGTGATACATTCTTTTCACCAATACGAAATGTTTGGACATCCAATTGGTAGACTTTGCTGAGTGTTGCTATCAACAAACGGCTGATCAGTATTAGATGCAATTTGAAAAGACAACCAAATCCTAAATCTGAAACTTTTTTCCTTTGTTCAGGTTTTAAGCCGTCGAGTATAAGCACGAACTGAGTTGCCCGATCTACTTCCATAAATTTCAATGCCATGATCAAGTCGTGTGGTAACACTTGATGCTACAAAATAAAATTAGTGTGTAAATATCATAAGGAAACAATCATAAGTAAAATCATGAGTAAAGCAATCACAAGCTGTCTACTTCCTTTCCAAGAAATTTGAGCTTTTTACTTATTTAAATTTCTAAATTTTCAGGGGCAGAAACATATGAAAAGTTTGCACTTGAGGTTAAGTGATGATATCATAGTATTGGATAGCTACCTTGTCGTTTTGTGGACGATGGAAGTAAGGTAGGTTCATTTTCTTACTAAATGTATGAATTGCTAAATGTAAATGACTAAGTGATTCTTAATTATATTGGATGAAATCACACGAAATTTATGTCAATATAATGTAACACTAGAGATGAAGCAATATAATGCAACACTGGATTTAGCTCTGTAATGTAACACTGGAATTCAGCAAATGAACTTTTTGAAGAGAGAGAAGAAGATAGAGGAGAAGGAGTTCCTGGTGGTCCACAATAAGGCTAGACTTAATGGTTCAACAAATACAAAGAATTCGACTTACAAAGTCAAAAAATATAAAATCAAGGTAGAGATGAAAGCAAGTTTGCTCTAATTGTTTGAAGTCTGACACCTTTATTTTTGAATAAATTTAGAGATGAAATCAAGTTTGAAATAATTGTTTGAAATCTGACTTACAAGTTTGACACCTTATTTTTAAACTGTTTGAAGTATGTTGTAGAAGAGATGATATCAAGATAGTTGCTCTAATGTGTCTTGCACAAGTTTGCTCCATTTTTGTTTCAAGAAGAAAGCCTTTTAGGCATTTGTGATCAATATTTAGTGGTACTGTGTTCTGATTATTCTATCTTTGTAGTAATATACTTGTGATCTTAGATTTTTGTTTGAACAGTAGTGTCTTGGAGAACTAAAAGCTTGGATGTGAGTTTTTATGCAATCTGATGTGTGTACAAACAGTTTTCATCTCTCCCAAATGTGATGATGGTACTTCCATTAATGAAACGATTTGATGTTTGGCATATTTTGTACTTTGCAATGGAGGAGGCAATTTGATGTAGGGAATGATTTTTAAATTATTAAACAAATTAAGTATCTCAGTAATGTGTTGCAATCTGCGTGGCTGATTTGCTCTGAGTGTGCTGCACGATTTTTAGCGCATGAAACAAAAAAAAACTACCTAATGTTTTCCATGTAATTTTGAATGTCAAATTATTAAATTAAAAATGTGGATGTCAAATTTTAGATGTCAAAATCTATGTAAATCAGTTAATGAGTCTATCTTTAATCTGAATGTAGTATCATCTAGATTCAACCCTGATACCAAGGAGTCTACCAAATTTTTTATATTTTTAATTTATTATGTATTTTATTTTTTATTTTTATTTGTAATTATTTAATAATTTTTTAATTTTTAATTTGAGTCAACGAGTCTTTCCATGAAATTTTATTTAGATTTCAGTTTTTTTTATCAAATTTATCAAATTAATCAAATTAATAATCACTACAACAAAACAAAGAAAAAACCGACAGTGATTAAGAGAGGGTAGGCTTTTGCAAATTTTAAAATTTTAAATTTTTTTGCATTTTCTCAAATTAATAATCACTTTAGTATTAATCATTTTTTTCATTTTACTGCAATTCATTTTTAGAGGGTTTGATCATTCTTTTTGAAAACCTTTTGCAATTTTTTATTATGTAATTTTTTTTAAATAGATGCAGCAAATAAATTAAGAAAAAATGAAAAATACATTTTCAAACCTTTTACAATTTTTTACTACAAAATCATAATTATAAATGTTAATTTTATATAATTTCTTCATTTTTAGTTCCTTCATCATGTAATAAAATTTGTGGACCGTTCATTTCCGGACGAGCGATGGACGGTTGATCTATCATGAAATGATTTCAAATTTATTTTGAAGTGATCAAGTAAAAGTGTTATGCGTATCCAACATAATAGTTCTGAACTATGTTTGTGTCGGAGCCTCGATCCAACGTGAAGTCTTCGTAACCCTTCGATGTTCCGGTTTTCCATTCGCTTGATGGATGGGTAAGTAAAGTTAAAACTCCGTCAAAATCTGCTACACTTGATTAAAGGTTGTAATCTTTGATTTGAACGGTCCCGATCGATCCACAGTCGAACTATTTTTCTGGTTCTTCACAGTCTCACAAAGCACGAGTTTATGTTTCATGAAACATATACCCTTGCTTTGTAAGTTAATGAAGGCACATGTAATGACGTTGTCCGTTGACCGATCGGGACCGTTCAAATCAAAGAGCACTGCATTTAATGTATTTCATGAACTTTTCACAGTTTTTTTTTGTCGTTTACCCATCCATCTAGTTGATAGAAAATTGGGTCATCGTATGGCCGTAAACATTTCGTGTTCGATCGAAGCTCAAATATAATACAACTTCTGAACTTTTATGTTGGTTGCGTTCAATATGGTACCTTGATCATTTTAAATAATATTTCGACAACTTTTGTTGTAGATCGACCGTTGAATTTCCGCGTGAAAACGAACGGTCCGAAAATGTTTCATGTGTTTGAATGGAAAAAAAAAATGATCAAACCCTCTGAAAATGATGTTGGTAAGTATCATTTGGCTTTATAAGATGTTACAAAAATAAAAAACATTAATGAAGAATTTTTTGAATATGTATTTAGGGTTAAACAATGCATTTTTTTGGTACAAATTAAGACACACTCTCTGACCCGCGGACCCCACTGAGCAGATTTTAATTAGACCCGCTGGGAGCCAATGAGATACAATCACACGGATCGCTGACGTGGCTGTATTTTTTTACCAATCCCGCCTTTCAGTCCGATTTACCATTCGAAATTTTTGCATCACATACATTTTTGCATCTCTCCCTTCTAAATCCGCCACTCCCAAATCCCGAATCCGCCTCTCACTCTCACTCCCAATTCCGCCTCGCACTCTCTTCTGTCGCCACTCCCAATTCCGCCTCTCACTCCCTGTTGAATTTCCGCCCCTTCTCAAGTACTAGCAAGCACAAGCACAGGTAGCTGAATTTCACCTTTAAGACGCTGATCATTTTTTGCTGATAATTTTTGTACTGTGTGTGCTATTTTCTGGTATTGTTAATAATTTTATGTACTGTTAATAACCATTTATTTCATTGATGCTGTTAATTTTTTGTACTGTTAATTTTTCTGGTACTGTTAATAACCATTTTTTGTACTATGTGTGCTGTTTTCTGGTACTGTGTGTTCTTGGTACTGTTAATAACCATTTTTTGCTTGCCTTTTCTGTGCTGTTAATAATTTTTTCTAGTACTGTTAATAACCATTTTTTGCTTGCCTTTTCTGTACTGTGTGTACTGTTTTCTGGTACTGTTAATTTTTTGTACTGTTAATAACCATTGATGTTGTAAATCCTTGATTAATGGATAGTTGTCTGATTGATGCGTGCTTCAACTGGTGCAAAATACAAAGAACTAGTTTAAAAAGTAAAGGAACTGGTGCAAAATGTTTGATAGGAAGTAAGAAATTTATAGTTATAAGACACCAACAAACATCACACTGGAAAATTACAACTCAATTTCTTTCAATTTATAGTTGTAATGTACCAACATGGTATGGTGTTTGCAGAAATTAAAATGTAAGCTAATTGTGTAACATCCATAATTGTTTTTTGAAATCATGACAATTTTTGTTGTTTATAGATCCAATAAGGCAAGTTCTTCTTAGTCCCAATCCCCAATTCATGTTGTCTACTTGTTGCAACAAGGTCTGATGGAGGAGTTCATGGAGTAGGTGTCTGGATTCATGCCAAAAGAGGGTAAGCTCTTGGAACAATTTCATAGTTTCATGCATATTTGTGTACAAAATTGGAGTACATATTGTTTCTATTAGACCCTCTTTGAGAAATTGGACTTTAGTCAATTAGCCCCTCTTTTGAGAAATTTATTTCTTAATTACTGGTACAGCTATGTTATGCTCTACTGGTATAGCTATGTATTCCATTACTGGTACAGCTATGTTTCTTAATATGCCAATTCAATTTATTTCTTAATTACTGGTACAGCTATGTATTCCATTAAAGCTTTCAATTTATTTCTTTATTTCTTAGTCCATTCCATTCCATTAATTATTCAAAGTTAATGTTTGAGTTTTGTGCTAATGTTGTTGTGCTACTTACTTTTTGCAAAGGATGTCAAACCCTATTTGCCGGAGATGTCTACGAGTAACTATTGTGACAACGGCACACACTGCAAACAACAACGGCCGAAGATACTATAATTGTACCACTACTAATCATGGATTTGTGGGGTGGTGCGACGACGCTATTTTTCACCAAATGCAAACCCAATTCATGCTTCGCCGGTTTGAGGAAAAAATGAATGTGATGTATAGGAAACTAGTAATTGCATTTCTAATTGGTTTTCTAATTTTGTTATTTAAATAGCATGTAAGTTACTTGGATGGCATGTAATTGTAATGACATTAGCTACGCCATGATGTTAGTTTTTGATGTAATGTGACTTTGTCGATAGGAATGTGTAATTTTTAACTCCCAAATTCGTATGCTTTTGTGAAGGCATGTTGTTGTTTAATTAGCACCTAGGACCTATGTGAGCAATTGAAGCTTGTTTTGATTCACAGTTTATATCAAATTCAATACCGTTTTATTCACAGTTGCCTTGGTTCAATACCGTTTAATGCACAGTTGTCTTTGCAATACCATTTCGAGCAGCAATGCCAATTCAAGCAGCAATACCATTTAATACCAATTCAAGCAGTAATACCATTTAATACCATTTAATGCCAATTCAAGTAGCAATACCATTTAATAATTCAATTTAGCATACAATTCCAACAAGTCAAGGTATTCAAATAATCAATTCACCACACAAAAATACAAGGGATTCAGTAGGGCATTTCAATCACATTTCATAGCACTCCCCACAGTCTCTTTTTCCAGAGCTTTTACTGTCTAGAACAATTATTTGACAAAGAAAAACATAGTAATATATTTCATAAAATGTTATAGTGCCAAGTATCAAATATATATGTAATGCCAGAACAACATTCGATTGGCTTGAACCCAAAAAGAGAAAATTTTAAGTTCAAATATTCAATTTTCATAGAGGGGGAACTGTTTAGATATATATATTACATTCCAGATATTGTAAATGCAACTTACCGGAACTGTTCATGGGTTCATATCAAAATCAACAAAAGGACAATATTAACCCTACTTCTTTTCTCATACTTCAACGGTCCATCTGCTACTTCATCACAATTGCTTTTGATACCTGCTTTCAAAGAAGCAATTATAAAAAAAAACTGAGTTAGGAATTATCTTCTTGGGATAAGGAGAGAAAAAATAAATACAATGAAGGCAAAGACCAAACTTGATAATTTTAGACATTTACATATTGTTGAGGACAAGTTCTTCAGACCACTACGATAATTCGCGGAGTTTTTCGATATTACTAGCAGCATCATTTTCCTGCACACAATTGAGAAGATTAATACAAATATAGTGGGTGAAACATAATTGGGATAATTTTTCATACATCCTTCCAAAACTCTTCGGTTTCTTATTTGCCCTTAAACTTTTTAATTTATCTTATTTAACCTCCAACTCTCACAAACATTTCTCATTTGTCTCTTGAGTTGTTAGAATTAAAATCAGACAATGAACAATTTGTAATTCCGACTATGCGCCTATGTCTCCAATCATGTTCCTTTTCAAATTTAATGATTCAGCCCAACACTTTCACATGTTTTCTCTAATTAAATAAAAATTGTTTCGTGTATTTTCAAATCACTTTCATGTCTGAAAATCACATATTTGATGCAAATTTCCAATTCTGGGAATGTTATTCTATTTACCAGGGGATATAATCTTGCCATTAGCTTATATAGGAAAACAAACAATCAGGCAACAAAATTCCATAGAATCTAGAACATAACAACGGAACTTAGAAAAAAAATTCACAGGGAAAATAATTTATTTTGGTAACCAAGAACTAAACAGAAATGAAATCTAATTAGAGAAATAAGCTAAATCGAAATCAAGAACTGTAATCTTAGCTAACGATTAAACCATAAAATGAAGCATTACCTCCATCAATCGTAGATACTGGTATATATCTTCAGCATACGGCGCAACCATATGTGGATCTTCAACCTCGCTTTCTGCATCAGCGGTGTCAGTGGTAGAAACACAAGTCTTCTTCTCCTTGCAAGAACACTTCTCGATCTTCAAGTCTTGTTCTTTCTTCTCGGATCTGCTCTTTTTAACCTTCGACTGAACAGCGACTCGCTTCTTCTTCGGAGGAGGATGAGAGATCGAGGCCTTCGTGTCTGCGGTGCGAGTGAGACGAGGAGGGATGTCCCCTTTCTTCTCTCTAAAGTCTTAGCTATTTTTGCCTTCTTCTCCACTTCGTCCCCCTCCACTGCCTCACAGTTTTCATCTTTTTTTGAAGCTTCCACGCACGAAAACCTTCGTCGACCGCCACCGCAACTCCTCTTGGCGGAACCCCGGTGAGGGTTAGAGTTTGCTCCAGCAAAGAAGGGCACGGCGAATACTGACTCTTTGGCTTGGATTAGAGCTTCGTCGGAGGGAGGAGACATATGAGCGGAGACGAACAGAAAGAGCACGCTTCAAAGTGTAAATTACTGTGTTACCCTTCCAAAAAAAATTTCCGTTAAATTTAGCGGAGAATATTCGCTTATAAAGAAATCAACTGACCATTCGATCAGTAACAAATGAACGGTCCAAATTTATTTGTGTGCACAAAAGCATTTGCCATAATTATATTAGTTTTTTATTTTGTAGTAGTAGTCGAATTGACACGGTTAATTTACCTTTTTTACGTAAGTTTAATTATAAAGAAAATTAATTTTAGATTAAATAAGGTATAGATGAACACTTGAGAGTAGGTCCGATGGACGTCCATACGTCCATCGGACCTACTATGGTTCGATGGTTTAATCATCGTCGATTTGTTTTAAGATTCGTGCAGAACGCTTTAAACTTCGTGCATAAAAATCTTAAATGAGATTGGACAGTCATCATGCCCGTTGAACTAGGTCCGATGGGCATGGGACCTGCTCCGTGTTCTCATAGATGAAAGAAAAGATTCCGGGTAAAGATTTTAATAGAGCCATTTTGGTTTTATGCAGCGCAACAACCATATAAAGCGCTTGTTTGATTCTATAGTCTGTGCGTGCGTTGCATGAAGCCAAAAGGCCCAAAACTACTCTGTTAAAGTATTTCCTAAGAGATCCAATGCCGCGAGCAATCAGCCCAAGTGTTGTTTACTCCGTTCGGACGGAGAGAAGGAAGAAACCATGGCGGCGAGCCTCCATAGCCGTCTCTCTCTCATCAAATGCCTCATACCTTTCAAATCCCACCACTGTCCTGCATCATCCCCACCGTACACTACCTATTGCACTTCGCTCCTCCCTCCCCAAATTCTCATCCCGCCATTCTTAACTTCAGCAAGGTTCGAATCCAAACGAAGCCTCGCTCGTTATGTGCAATTGAATGGCTTTTCTGCTGTTACTTCTAGCAGCTATTCTTTTACTGACGTCTCAGATGCTTACCTCTCCGTCAACATCCGCTGCCAGAAACAAGATGCTGTCAGTGCATGTCTCTCTTGAAACAAATTTACTTTTACAGTTTGGATAGTGTGAAATGTGGAACTATTCAAACATATTTTGGTAGTGGTATTGGTTAATACAGATGAATTGCTCTTCGAAGTTGTATGATTAACCCTTGTCATTAAATAACATCAGGTTGCACTTGGATTAGGCAACACATAAGCCTACTTTAATTGGTTGAGTGTAACTATTGTTATTTATCTCCGCGGCCGTAATAAGCTAGGATAAGTCCTATATTATACCTTTTGACGTGTTCCTAATCTTGACCTCAGAATTTTATTAATACATACTTTTGGATTGCAACAATGCATAATCTTCAGTGCTAATCAAAATATTTCAGAGTTTACTTTTGTGCCATGATATTATTGTAAATTTCATTTACACATCATATTTCTCACGGAATCTTTCTAATGGACAAAGTTTAGAACTCAGAGACTATTACCAATTAGATCCTCTAATTGACATTTCCTAGAAACTCGGCAACATATAAAGGGGGGAGTAATAATTATGAGAGGATCTATGCATTCCTAGAAACTATATTCAGATTTTCTGTATCTAAGATGCTTATTATTACTAGATTGCCAACTTTGCTACTTTTACTAATTATTAATCTTTGTAATATAGGAGGCCCTGTCTGAAGCTCTGCTCTCTTTTGGTGCCAGCTCTGCATATATGGACGACTTGAGTGATTTTGGAGACCTTGATGAAGTTTGTCTTTTCGATTTGTTTATTTATTTCTTTTATCAATTTTGTACCTTCAATCTTAGTGGAGTTGTAAGATGGTAATCCCACATCTGAAATAAAATTGACATCCAATGATAAATTGGAGAACAATCCTGTTTTCAAGCTTTACAGAATCTGTAAAGTAGAATAGCCCTAATTTTTAATATCACTAGATTTTCTTTTATCTTATTTGATTTTTCACTTTCTATAACTCAGATTGGTATAACATCAATATTCCCACAAAATGCGAGAGTGGGAACTTGTATCTCTGAAGCAGCATCTTCCATTTGTCTAGAATATAACCCAAGTTATGATATCTCTGTCGGAAAGCAGTGCGATTGGGTGTCAAATGTACAGGTTATAAAATTTTATTTTTATTCTTTCAGCTATTATTTCTTAATTAAGTCGTGATACCCATAGTCTGCTCCTTGAGATTTGTTCTTATGTTTAGCTACTGTTATTATTATATCTATTAAAGTAATTCTTTTCTAATTTTCCTTTTTATTTACCGTTCAGAAATCTTTTCAACCTACTAAAGTAACTGATGGTCTTTGGGTTGTTCCAGCTTGGAGGGATCCTCCGGTATGCTTCTACTGTAAATAATTTTTCTAGTGATATGTTATTACTAACATTTCAACAATAATTTTCTGTAGAGCAGAATTTCAAGTTATAAAATGTGATTGAAATTGGCCAACAACTTCCTCAGCAGTCACTGCCAAGCCATTTAAAAAAAAAAAATTGGCCAAAACAACTGGTAAATATTGACTGCTGGTTCAAGTTCCATTTTGTAATTTCTTTCCTTTGATTCTTGTTAATTGATTGTGTTAGCTTGCTCAGGTAAAATATTAAACTAAAATCTCATAAAACTTAAAACTGACATACCATTGTTTCAAATTTAGATGGAAGTTTTTTGTTCTGTAATTTAACATTATTGGAGCTTAACTGCATATTTAACACATGCTTAATTTGGGTTATCTGGGCAATAATCAAGTTGGGTAAATTATTTTTCATAACCGGAATAATTGTTGGTCCAGGTGGAATTTTAGTACTCCTGGTCTGCTTTGCAGTCCTTCAAGATTTTTGCTTCATATCACTCCATATAATTTTTTTAATAGGACCACTCAACATTAGATGGTTATTTTCTTATGTGTTTGATAGGATATGCAAGCAACAAATATCATACTAGATCCTGGATTGGCTTTTGGCACAGGAGAGCACCCAACCACTAAGCTATGCCTTTTGTTTCTACACAAGATCATAAAAGGTGGGGAACATGTACTTGACTATGGCACTGGATCTGGCATATTGGGAATAGCTGCGCTCAAGGTTTTGTTCTTCACTTACATTTTGTTATTCTTTGTTTCAATACACCAAACATCATGAAGCAAGATAGATGAATTTTCGGGTTCAGGTCCAATTCAGTGTAGTTCAACCCACAGTCACCTTACAGCAAAAACACTACCTAGATAGTGGGGACCACTCTTATCTCAATTTTCTATTTCTTGTGGTTTATTTGAGTTTGTATGGTTGAACTAAAAGTTAATGAGGACTATAGTTATCCGAACTTTGGCCAGATACACTCAAAATTATGGAAGACCATCTTGTTTTGTGTCATAATGTTCCTAACAAGTGTAGTATCTGCCTGAGCCACTGCCAAGGGTTTTAAAAAAAGTCTAGTATCTGCCTGGTTAGTTCAGAACCTTATATGCATGATAATTCTTTAATTTTTATGCTCATTGCATATCTTTAGAGTAGATGGGAGCAACCTTATCTGTAGGATTAGACATAGACCCACATGCTGTGACCTCAGCACACCAAAATTCCTCCTTGAACAGTATTGATCCTAGCAGAATGCCACTTTACTTGGTGTCAAGCAAAAATGGCTCAGCTTCTCCAGATGGCAAAGTGAATGATTTGGATTCGAGAAAAGGGGAATTTGACATTATAATAGCAAACATACTGTTGAATCCATTGATGGAGCTGGCTGAAGATATCATCTCTTATGGAAAGCCTGGTTCTATTATCGGCCTCTCAGGCATTTTAACTGAGCAGGTAATCAATATTATTCTTGTTGACCAATAATTGTAGCATGCACTGATGGATTAGTCAATCATTGAAAATCTTTGTGAACGTGCTAGATTTGCCAGATACATGATTCATTTAGTCAGGAACTTTAATATGTTTTATTTGCACAACTATTTTGGCTGATACAGGCACCGCAAATAGAAGAAGCATACTCAAAATACTTGGATGCAATATCTCTTTCTGAAATGGATGGTTGGGCATGTCTTCATGGAATTAAAAAGAGGCACTAATGTGGTGCTTTGCTCTTTAATCATTTCCAGAGATCAAAGTTTTCTTGATTGGTCTTAGGCCTAGGTTGTGCTAGTTTTGTATTTCGATCTATAATAGATATGTTGTTTGATATTGTTGTCTTGATAGCTTGAATAAAAATTGCACCGTTATTTAGTATCCCATTTGTTTATGTAATTTTGAAGCATCATTTACAAGGAAGCTACAATCTACGATCAGCTCAAGCAAGCATTGATGAGCATAAACACAGTAATAACCTTGCTTGTTATTTTCACCTTTAGCAGTTCTCAATCTCTTCAACAATACATTGACGATTGTTGATAGGTCAGATACCAATGTTGATAGGTCAACGACTTGCTTCTACAATAATTGAATTTTCTAGCTCAAAGCATTTGACAAATTAAAGAAATAATAAATAGCATGTTCATGCAACTACAAATTATACATTGATCAAAATCAATCCTACTCATTCGTAGAGAGGAAAAACATAACATTTATCCTTTCCTGGACTGTTTAGTACCATCAGGTAATGCTTTTCTGTTAAAAAATAAATTACTTTTGATTTCGCATAACAATTATTATGCTTAAAAGATCAATTCATCAATATCAAATTCTGCTTGTAAGTTTTTTATTCAATATTTTCTCCAGGTCAGTGCTAGATGTCAGTTCTCCTTGCTTCTCAGTTAGGAAATCAATGAAACGAGACCCTATTAGTTGTCTGCCTCTCTCTTCAAGTACAGGCTTTTGCAGTGCAGACTCCAGTGGCAAAGGTGCCAATGCCCAGACAGATGACAAGACCTCATTTGGTTTATCTAGCTGCTCCAAAATTGATAGCTTTCCTTGTTCTAACAAAAGGAGTTATACAACGAGTGAGTAGAAGTTTCTTCATATTTAATAAAACATTGAATGGTTGCTAAGTAGTTAGTACACAAAGTAAAAGGTCAAAACTACCTGAGAATTTGAAGACTGGTTCTAAAGATTTGCACGGGATGCTAAAGTTCATGTGGGGTATATTACTCCCACTTCCATGCTTAGCATTGCTGAAAACAAAAAGAAAAAATGAACACAAAACAAATTTTCACTTTATACTGAACATAATGTTGTAAATAAAAACAATCATAATGCCAAATTTAAGGACTAATCGTTACAATGTATTAAAAAAGTTAGCATATCAAAGCATGACTCTTAAAACCAACCTCAATACAAGGAAAATTGCCAAAAAGAGCCCTACCTAATCTATAAATTGTAAAAACCTATATTTTCAGCCTTATCTTAGCAAAGTTTAAGACAAAGTATATTTATGATGATACAATAGAAGTATATTTTTTATCAATGGATCTTTTAATAAGGGTTGTTTCTAAAATAGGTTTCAGAAAATCAGATAGTTTATTCATTTTTCTTTTTGTGAGCAAGAGATGAGGGTCAAAGCCCTCAATTCACACCCAGTTATATGCACTAGGTTTTGAACCTGCAACTCTCATCAAAGAATAAAGCCTTAACTAATTCGCTAGGCGTGGTTCTCAGTCTGTTAATTATTTCCTCTTTTGCTTCAACTGCCCAGCAATAAGAGGCCCTTTGCAAATACTAAAAAAAAAAGGAGGCATTGGCTATTTACAATCTAGCAAACGAGTATTTTAACAAAAATTATCACTTTAGGATGAAGAAAGTACCTTGTTATTAGCCCAACCAATCGGCCATCTGAATTGACTACAGCACCACCACTGGCTCCAGGATGAACAGCTGCTGTTGTTTGCAGCATTACTGGTATGCTGCTACTATTTTGGGTTTCAACTATACTTGCCTCAGGAGCATATAGTGGGCCTGATATTGTAAATACATTTGATATAATCCCGGAGGTAACTGAGGGATAGAGACCTGCAATACATAATCATTGAATAGATGTCATTCCTGATGGAGGCTGACACCATGCATCTTACCACATCTGACCTTCAGATCAAACAGGATTTGGTACTAGAAAAACCCTTTCAAATAGATAATGATTAATTCCAAATTATCCCACGTATAACAAACTCCAACTGTGTCCAAATTACTTGTTCAAGGATTGGTCATTTAAAAAATAACCATTAGCAAATTGTGCTGCTATACAAAGTGAGTTAAATAGAGACTTGCACCATTGAGGCTTTGTATGAATATCTAGCTAGCCTTGTGCATAATAGGCTGGTTGCAATCCTTAATTATGTACCAAATAGAACACAAGAAAAATGCTAAATAGTGTTTCATACCTGATCGAGGCCCAATGAGGCCATGCCCAATTACATGTACCGTTGCACCTCTTGTGGGGCACTGAAAATCCAGGTCAACTGCACACAATTGACTCGGAAAAGAGTCCAATTGTAATAATGCCACATCCAAAGATCCCTTCGACACATAAACCACACTTGCATCACACCATAACTGTCTGTCCAGGTGATTTACTCGTACTGATATTTTTCCATATCCAGTATAACTTAAATACGGTTTAGATTGTCTATTCCCTATTTCCTCCCTCAATGGAGTTGTTTGATTAACTAAACCTAGAGATGAGGTGCTTCCAAATCTCCATGGCTCCAAAAGATGCGCATTAGTCAGAATAAGGCCACAGTTATTTAGAATTATACCAGAAGCCCAAGATCCATTAACTGTTATAAGTGCAATTGATGAGATCGCCTTTTTTAATGGAGAAACCGTTAGGTTATGCATGCTTTGAGAAAATTGAGATTCCTTCAATCTGTTATTTAATGCAGTTGCTACTGCATCCCATGGCATAACAAGCTGTCACATTTATAAAAGTGTTATTAGCTTTAGTGTACCACTGCTATGAATCAATGAATAGTTACTGCAAATTTTACCGAATATTGTATGATAATTTCACATAATAACCAGAAGTACTTGGAAATTACAACCACCCGTCAAAAGGGATAGGTCAAGCAAAAAACACAAGCTGCTGAATATTTCATAATAACTCAATCAAATTCTTTTTACTGTTGTTCATGTATTTAAATTCCAAATATTAACCTTTTCTCGACTTGGGATCAGTCTAGGTTACTTGGGTTTAGGATAAAAGGATCTGTTATAGATGCGGCAAGTTTGTAAAATGGAACATAGCCCTACATAATCCTATTGTAAAGTTGAAATTCACTTGCAAATATCTGAAAGTCCTGTCAGGTATTAGTTGTAAACAGAAAAAAAGGGTCATCAGTATAATATTTAAAACTATGATCTAACAACCTGAATCTCTGTATCAGTTCCTGTCTGTCTCAACGGGGCTATCAGCATCCCCACAAGAGATGCATGTGTATCCAAAACAAGACCACCTTCCATTCCTGACAATATTGTCAGCAAGTTGATTGGTACTAAATATGAAGTTAAGCGACAATTAAGAAAGCAATTAAGATATTAAGTTACCAGGAAAACACCTAACATCAGCCAGCAATAGGGAGGTTCCGCTGGAACTTGGAGGCAAGCAATTTGCTACAGCACCAATTGATACACTGAAAATATATTATTTAATAAATGGAGTACCACAACTTCACCGCTCCAAGGTTATGTTGTGAAATACTGACAAGTGAAATAGAAGAGTACAAACCTGTTATAAAAATGTTGTGGTGCCAAAGCCCCAAATGGTGATCCCATTATTAAAAGAAAATCTCCTTGTTGCTGATGATGTGAAACCTTAAGCTCTAAAGGTCTCTAAAATGAAAATGTATATATGAACTTTACAGATCCATTAAAAACCAACTCACTGTGCATAACAATAAAATGGTTTGTTAAGGTGTACCTTGTATTTTAAAGTCTCAATCCCTAGAATAGCAATTCTTGTACTGGATTTAACAGGAGATGATGGATCACTTGATCATCTGGTCTTAAATTTGCATCAGAATTCAAGGTAGGCATTTTCTTATTTCCACCTGATACATACACAATAACCCCAAGCAATAATGACCATAAGTTATACAAAAAAAGGAAAAATAAATGTGCAAGGAAACTCTGCAGAGGCATATTTGTACTGGCTTGCCTGTAAATATTGTAGTACTCAAGTCATAGCCATAAATATTGCATTTAAATGCGGCTTCAGCTGACATGATTATAGCTCAAGAACAGCATCATAAAATAAAATATTAGTTGCAAAAAAGAAAGGAACCTGTTTAATATTGAGGTGGCCAAAGCCCAGCCAATATCCCATGAGGAATTCTCGATTGAACTGCTGTGGGCCCCTAACACGGATAAAATAGCAAGAGAAGATGCAGGGACATCAACCTAATGCAAATTGAAAGAAATTCAAAGTACTAAGAGAGCTTATATTTCTACAAAAGGATTAACATCAGTTTGATCAGTGAACAAGACAATGAATTAACATATTCTTCAAAATCACCACGACCATGACGCACGTATTGTCATTTACATCAGTTATTATGAAAGAGCAGTTGAAGTATGTAAAACTTATGTAGAATGTCGAATGTCATCATTGGTTTATAACTTTAAACTTCAAAATAAAATATGCAAAATATTAAAAAAATTAAACACTAAAGACAAGGTAGTTCATATTGAAATTAATGAAGTGGATCCATAACCAAGCTTCTCTCTACTAGTACAGTCAGATAGTGTCAAAAGTCGGTCATAAATATAGCACTCATTTGCAGTTACAGAGTACTGTTTAATGTGTATCCAGAAGTACCAACAAAGAAACTAACGAACTGTTAGTAAAAATAATTTCAAATAAAAAGAGTAATACCAAGCTTAATAACTGGGCCATAATCCAACAAGGAGCTTGATTTGTATTATCACTGTCTCCTGTTCTGCTGCCCTGATTACAAATTTTTAAGTGAGATTATATTTTATTTCTAACATAAGTGACAAGATAAACATATATAAAAAGTCTTCTGAGTGCTTTGAGAGCCACAAACTCACCTCTACAAATACATCAATTTGAGTATCCCGTACTAAGTAGGCTTTAATTCCTGAAAAATAAATTGAGTAAACTGAAAAATCAAGCAAAAACAAAGTAGATGAAGAAAAATAAACCAAGGCTGCTGTTTCTGGCTTTAAATAAGACCTGTGTAGGATTCTTCCTCTGCTCAGCAACCAAGAAGGGTTCCACGAGCGATGCACTTGTAATTATGACATCACCATCGTGCTCCCATGCACTTTGCATGTGACCAAGAATCTCCCTTGGAAGGAGAAATCCTGAAGAGGAAAGAGTTGTGACTCCATCCCTTTATTTAAAAGAGGAACAAATAAACATCAACAAAGGGTCTCATAATGGAACTCCTTTAGCCGTTACTTTGCAATTGAAACCCCCCAAATTTAGTCTTGCAGTTGACCAGAAATTGTCAGTTCGTTGCATGATTATCAACATAAAACATCTCTCTTTTTCCAATTCATGTTATATTCCCTTGGAGAGATCACGTTGAGCGGTTCATATCGACTGTTTGGACTGTGAGAATGGAGATATAAATCCATAGTACGGACCGATGTGCGCTATGCATAGTACCGTAGCCTCACTTACATATATTTAGGTACAGTATATTATATGTGCTTGCATGGATGGACACAAGGGTTCAAGGAGAAAAATCATGTAAAGAGGACACAAATGCAAAACCATGACCAAGGAGGTCATACATGCAAAAAATTTCTCAAATACAGAAAACTAAGAAGCAAAAAGGACCATTAGTTGGTTAAGGTGGGTAACTAACTGGTACAGATGGAAGCATGCTGCCACATCTTTAGGCCCTTTGGATCCTGCAATGGAAATAAGTATTACAGAATAATGCCTTTAAGAACTTGTATAACAGATAGGAATTAAGTTGGGAATAAGCAAATGGCACAAATTGACAAATATTCATAATCAAATTATTCCTATGAGTTTGGAAAATGATGGCAATCATTCTGTTCTCTCTAGATTTTGGTCTAACAGTTCACCTCAAGTTACACAAATTCTACATAATCCAGAACTTCATTCCAACTTTTGGATAAGGCCACCTCAGAATCGAAATTTCATTTCAATTCAGAACAACCTATTTGAAGGAAGAATGGAGAAGGGAATAGGAAGCTCACAGGACCGCTAATCCTGGTCATGACTGAGAAATTTCGAGCGATTCGAGCTACTTCACTTTGATCCTTTAGATAGTTTTTCACAGGAAGCGAGAACCACTACGTGACCAGACTTTGGTCAATTGGTCGGAGACGAGAAGAAGATAAAAAGCGTGCAGCATAGGGAAAATAAAATAATAGGAAACCTCTTCAAGAGACCAAACACTCGGTCAGATTAGGAGTTGCGGAAATCTTGTAGGGGACTGTGCAGTATATTTACTGACAATAGGTCCAAGTTGAATTGGCGAGACATGGGTCGGGTTGTAGAACATCGGGCCCGGTCCATCTAAGCCCAGTCGAGTCAGCCTTTCGTGAAATTAGTTGGAAATTTACGCCTTTTTGTTTTTTTTGTAGTAAGATTTTAGTCCTTTTTTAAAGTTTAGTAGTACTGATATGATTTTTCATGTAGTTGATATTATTTTATTCAAAGTTTTTGTCTCGATTTCTTAGGAGCAATTGATATTTGGATTTTGGAGTTGCAAAGGAACGGAAAATTTCTCAGTCTGCTCCAAACATTCTCAGTTTTTACATAATCTAGTTACCTTGTTGCGGCTCCGCCGCAACTGTTCTTTTTGTTGTTTGTTGGTTTATTTGTGTCGCATTTTTTTTATTTCATTTGTTTGGTTGGGGAACTGCATTGATTAAGTAAACATGGACATAGTGGCTTTTATATATGCGAATAAATTTTATTGTATATTTTTTTGGTGAGAACAATTATACTTTTTTGTTTAAAATGCTTTGATACAGAGTAAAAACCAAATAGAAGGGGTGCACGGAAATATGATTAGGGGGACAAATTGTAATGATTGTTATATAAGGTATTAATTATCATCAATTGGGATATGGCAACAATTATTATTCGAATTATGTAATATAAATATCAGTTGAACAGAGGAAAAGGAGAAATTGATAAAGTTTGCACAATAATGTTTTGAAAATTATATGAGATGTCTTGAGGCTTGGTAAGACAATTATTGATCGAACAATATGGAGACTAAGTATATCGGTTGAAGACGTTTCTCTGATATTGTAAATGGTTTCTCCTTGACATAGCTCTGGAATTAATTTCTTGACTTCTATCAATGCACACTGAACTTTGAGGAAGTTACATATTAGCTGGGACGAATGCGGGTATACCTCAAGAGAGCTTACTGGATGAGGAGAAGAAAGACCGAGGAGGCAGAGCGGAGAACATCAATCACTTCAGTCTAGGAAGAAATTACCGAAGGAGGAAGAAGGGAAGAGAAGAACGCAATGGGGAGGAGGCTAGCAGATGGAGGAAGTTGGGGGAAGTGAATGAGCTGTCTCCCAGGTATGAGATGCGGGAGAAGAAAGGGGGACATGGCGGTGGGCGACCCAAGCACGTGTACAGGAGGGGCATGCGGGGTCAAATCGATGGAGAGAGCGAGGGAGGGAATTGAAGAGCGAGATGAACCTCTAGATAACAAGCGGAGGAAAAAGTTCGAGGGGATGACGGAAGCTAGCATCAGCGAAACTGATTTGATCCATGTATTCAGTATCATACGACAGAGAATCGGGATGTTACTGTTCCTCACTACAGTAACACCCCATTGCCCTTTTACTATATATAATATATATCCGCCGCGAATGGACTGAATCCAGTAAACGCAACTGAACAAGCCATACGGCATGCCACAAAAAAAAAAAAAAAAAAATTGACCCTGCCAGCACAAAAGAAGATACCAAACATTATTTGCATTGAACAATCAAATATTGTAAAAACAAGGCATTGCGTCATTGCGTGTATACATATAAAATAACCCTTAGACGCTCCTGGTAGTGAATCAGTGTTCGTACTCCACAAAGCAAGAAAAGCAATGAACAATTGCTCGTACTAAACCAACATTCATACTTCACAGAGCAAGATGAGCAATGCATAATTGCTCATACTTAATCAGCATTTCCACTTCCCCGAAACACCTTCAGCTTGTGCTTTAAGATTTATACATGTTTTAATTGCCTCAGCTTAATATATTGTCCCCTCTTAACATCAAACCCTCCCCTTTATTAAATCAACTTATTAAAGGTGTTTATTATGAGCTGAACTATTGAACAATTCTAAAGTGAAGATCGTGGTTTTACTTTAGCTGCACTAGAACCCTTTTGGTAGGAGTAAACACCAATCCCTCGCTTCCTCCCCAGCCGACCAGCATCCACATACTGTACCAATAACGGACATGGACTGTACTTGACATCTCCGAGTCCATTATGGAGCACTCTTAGTATAGAAAGACACACATCCAACCCAATAAAATCAGCTAGCTCCAACGGGCCCATTGGGTGGTTAGTACCCAATTTCATGCCAGTGTCTATGTCTTCTTTTGTGGCCACACCTGTGTAAAGTGTATAGAAGGCTTCATTGATCATTGGCATCAGGATTCTATTGACAATGAAACCAGGGTAATCTTGCGAGCATATAACGATCTTTCCCATCCTACAAATGCAGAATAATGTTCATATTAACAAATTGATCATGATATGAAGGGTCTAAAGAGATTGTGTTCTTAGGATGTGAATTCTCTTTAAATTAACCAATATTGACTAGGAATAAATCCTTAGAGGCCCTGAAAAATATCATATTCTTATTTAGAACCCTGAAGAAAAGGAAATATATAATCATTATCCCTCCTCGCCTAATTTCTGCCAAAAGACCCAGAGTACCCTTCAAAGGAAGGGCAATTTCAGCATCATTTAAAGCATATTGGGAACAAGGAAAATATTGGATACTTTTTATATTTTATACATTTATTCATAGTACTTTTAATTCTGGACAGGTATTGCATGGTATTTATTATGTTGCCCCGATCAAATTCCAAGGAGCCTCCAATTATAACCAAGCATTAGCATTCGACATGTCTTGCGATGCCCAATGATTAAATCAAGGAGCAAATAAATAAATCATTCTGATTACTAATGCTAATGGCAAGTGGGCCCAAATCATATTACTGTGACAAACTAGCAAAAGAAATGACAATAATGAGCTTTTGACTAAGCTTGGCAGATGTCCTTATAATCTTGTAAATCACCTTTCAGATAACGATTTAATTGTAGCAAAGACCTCATCTGACGTATCAGCCCCTCTCACAATCTCAATTAGTTTCATTATAGGAGGGGGATTCATGAAGTGCATTCCAATCACCTGAAAAGGTTGGAAAAAACACAAGAACATTGCAAATTTACTTTCTGAATTCAGAATCATATGAAGTTGGCAACATAACAAGATTGGAAACAGTAACAATTTTAAAAGATATCCATTCAGTACAATTATCTATTTCTAGAAGAAATGATAGAGAAGACGAAAGGCCTTTCAGAAGGGCGTATATGCAGACATTTTGAACTAAATGAACTATGAATAGCCTATTACTGAAATAACGTTTTATGTAAAAATCTTCTTTTTGTTTCTCTTAAATAACTACGAGCTAATCTGACACTGTTTGTATCTTTTTTCCTATGTGCATATGAATATTTGCTACAATATTTTAAGTGAAACAAAATAAAATCATGAAATTAGAAAGAAATTGAGGAACCTGGGAGGGGCGGCTAGTGGCAGAAGCAAGTCGCGTTATAGAAATGGAGCTAGTATTAGACGCCAGAATAGCAGAAGGCTTTAAGATCTTATCCAGTTCTACAAATATTTTCTTCTTGATTGCTTCTGATTCAACAATGGCTTCGATTACAAGATCTGCGCTACGAAGCTCTTGTATGCTTGATGCAAATTTCAGCCTTTTCATAGCCTCATCAGGTACAGCCTGATAATTCAAATAGAAAATATATCTGATCTACACAGTTTGATAGTAGATTCTGTTGTATGATTTTATTGATAAATGAAATGATGTTTCAATGATAAACTTTGACTGGTCAAATACATATAAGGATGTTTAAATATGAATTAGTTCCATTGATCTTCATTGCATCAGTTTGAGAATCATGGGACATTTAGTCTTTAATGGAAAACTGCTTAATTGTTTCTCAACAGTAAAATGAGTTAGTCAATAAGGAAAGGTAAGGAATGTGCCAATAAATGTAGCAGAGAAATTAAATTCCCATTGTCTATGTACTCCTTAGTTCCTCTTTTGCTTAATTAAGGAACTTTTATATGTTTCTTAATAAATTAAGAAAAATAAATAATAGCCTTTCTTTCCCATAAAAAATGACATTATAGGCTACTTGGTTAAAAAATTTGGTGCACGGCTCCTTTAATTTTGAAATCTCAAATTCTCAATAATGCAAAAATACAACGTCACAATGATATGATTATCTGACGCAATACGATACCACTACAGTAACTCTAACAGATTGCTAAGTTTGCTAGACAGCTGGAGTGTAATAAGAAGTATCAAATATATGAAGGGAGGAAGAGAGACCTGAGAGATGTGGCCTTTGGAAGCTAGGCGGCGGAGAGAGGCGGAGATAATTCCCTCAGCGCGGCCAAGAGCGGCGGCGTCAGAATCGTGGAGAAGGACAGAGAATCCGGCAGTGGCGGCCAGCTGAGCAATCCCCGAACCCATCTGTCCCCCTCCAATCACCCCTATCGTGCTAATTGCTTTCTCCAAATCGTTCGCCATGGCTGCTCTCTCTCTCAATCGATCAACCTGTTCAGAAGGAGAGTGATCGCGTGTTTCAGCGCGCCACCGTGAAACTATTGAGTTCAGATCTAGTGCGGTACCCTAACGTGTAGAATTAGATCTGCAATGTCTGTTTTAAGCTGGCGCGCATCATAAGGAGATCTCAATCATCCGAATAAGCATCGAAATGATTTTGGTTCGGCTGGGAGTTATTCTACGCGGTAGGATACCGCAGGGTGCTCACCTCGAGAACACTTACGATCAGTTCAATCTGGTGTTTCAACGGTGGATATGACGATATCCGCACGCTTCTCCACACAGTGCCGTTTGATTGTAGAGCATGATTGCGATAGAGATGATTGGACGTATGTCATCATATCCTAATGGAAAATGAGCCCCCGAGAGCTCTTGGATAATTTTCCGTTTTATCTTTTTTCTAGAAAAATGGATTTTGGTTTATACACAAATGAAATAATAAACAAGCAAGACGTAACTAAATTATAAAATTTAAATAGCGAATTTATAATAGTGAATATTTGTCATAATCAATGTTTTAAATAACGTTTATAGCATCATAGCGCGAAGGCTACAAAAAAAATTATAGCGAAAAGCGTAGCTATAGCGGAAGTTATGCTACATAGCGTTTTTTTTTACAAAAATTATATTATATATTTATACTAAATATCAACATTATATAAAGTCTCATAGAAAAAATAACACCAAATTAATTAAAAAAATTATAATATTTATATTGAACCAGTACAAAGTCCAAATTGCAGTTCAAAATATCCATAGTAATATCATAAACTATCGATCTTTTTCTATTCAAAATATCTTAAGCTTCATGATTATGTAGCAACAAGCTTTCAATTGATTTCGATTTGAACTTTTATTTAACTTTTTTGGGTCTTTATTTAAAGCCCATATAAATTACCTAAAAAAGTCCATTGTGCATAGCACGCGCTATTTGCGCTACACACTATGCGCTATAGCGGTCGTAGCTCAATTAGCGCATTTTGATGTCATAGCTTAGCGTTTAGGGTCCAAAAACGCTATAACAGTGCTATAGCACGCTATTTAGAACACTGGTCATAACGGATAGCAGATTGTTGCTTTATAGCAAATATGTTTTTTCAACTAATATTTTGAATGTTATAAATGAAATCAAATTAAAAAGATCTCTAAACACCCGACATTTTTATTACTATCCATAATTAAATACAAATTAATAATTATACTCAGCTCAACTGGGTATTTTTAAAAATGCTCAAACCAGCCATTTAATGGCCGATTGGGATTAAAATTAGGACCCGCAAAAAAATGGCCGGTTGGGATTAAAACTAGGGCTAGCCAAAAAAATTGCCGGTTAGGGATTTCTTGTGTTTCAGAATCAATAAATATCTTGTTTTCTCTCTCCTCCCTCTCACAACTCACTCAAACTCCCCTAAAGAGAAAGAGAAGAAGAGAACGAGAGAAAGAGCGATTTTCGAGACGAAAAGAACGATTGCAGAGGCGATTTTCAGGTATTTTTGTTTAATATTTTTTATTTTTTTATAAAATGTTTAGAATTAATATAAATTGTCTAACAAACCGTAGATTACCATGGCGCCCAAACCCGAACTTCGAAAAGGAGAAAACCGCACGCAATGCTCGCATATCTCTCGCTAAAAAAATTTGACGGGTGAAGCCTGCTTGAGGAGACATTTATCTCATTTTCTTCCACCCAAAGATGTTGAAGAATACATGACCACGGATGATCCGACTATTAGAAACATTCTTGACGAGAACTTCAGCGATATTGACCCTCCACCTGAATGGAAAGTATGCCCCGCATGTCTTGTCAAGGGAGATATTGCGGAGATGTTCTTTTGTCATCTTTGTGGCGTAACCATTCACCTCAAATGTATCGACAAGAATGCAGATATGGTAAACGACTATCGTTTCCAAATTTGCGAGTGTGCTGCGTGCTGCTGCAGGCCTTCGCAGACGACAAGAGAAAATTCCACTACTCGTAAGTCATAGTCTTTCTCATATAAGAATATGCTTCGTAGTATTTTGTGTTAGACTAGATTGTAATATTTTATGTTTAGATTTGTAGTATTTTATGTTTTGATTGTTAGATTTTATGTTGTAGACTTAGCATTATGTTATTGTTGTTTTGTTGTTTATCTATTCGAACAAAACCATTTATTTTAGTATAATTTAGCTTAGCATAATTTAGTTTATTTTAGTATAATTTAGCAAAATTTAGTATATTTAGTATAATTTGCTAAATAAAAGATATCTAAAAAAAAGATATAAATACTATCATAAAAATACCATAATATAATCCACACATAAAATACCAAACATTGTATACCAAATATAAATACTACAAAACAATCTAACTAAAACTAATATAAAAAACCTATGGTCAGCAGTGAAGGCTATCCAGAGGGGACCATCGCGATGCCGATTGTCCTCTGTTAACTCTGTCTGGTAGTCCCTCCAATACTCCCGGCCAGACAACCTAATCAGGTGTAACGACATCAACCTCGGCCTCTCTGCTTACCTATACTGCGATATCCCAGACTGACTCATCCTCACCCCTAGTGACTGACATGGGTGTAGAGAAGATGGACTATGCCAATCCAATCGCATAATCATGCTGAGTCTGTCACCCGCTACCACTGGCCTCTCTATCGTGTGGCCTCTATGTAGCATATCATCATCGTCCCTGCTCCTGAACGGGTGAAAGTCTATCCAAATCATCCAGACTCAAAGATAGCCCCTCCATGTCCATAGGCTCAAAGTTAGGAGCCTCCTGCTGCACTAACGGTGGCGGTATGTACTGCGGACCCTGCAAACATACAAATAATCTAATTTTCCTCCGAAGAAAGAAATTTGTACTAACTTGACAGATTAAAAAATATGACATATCGGAGATAACACTGGACGTCTCTGCGCGTCATAGTTGGCATGTCAGTCAGTCATGGACAATATCCAACTATGGTAGTCCCACTTTGGTTGCTCCCGGCGGAGAGATGGAACCTCAGACGCTCTATCTAATGGCGCATCATGCTCGTACGGATCTATCGCCCGCCAGTCGATATTATCTCCGGCGTCTGACAATATATTGATGATTTGCCCCTCATGCCCGACATCCTCAACGAGTACGGCATGCTCTTTTATTTTCATGCACTCGATAGCTCTCCAACCCTTTTTTCCCAGCATCTTGACGCCATGCGCGACACCTTTGAGCGCCACTAATAGCAAAAAAAAAATTTATTAGGTCAAAAATTTATAAACCAATCAGTTAATAAAAAATGTTTGGTTTTAGGTACATTACCGCGCGAGCCCAATGACGACTGTTGCCCTCATGCCCGACATCAATCCGATCGAGGAGGTAGGCACCGTAGTCACCCTCCAAATAGATAGATGCCATGCCAACCCGCAAGAACCAAGGTGTTTGATGGAATGCCCATTCGAGATTGCATCTCTTGGAATGCAATGAATTAGAGGGTATTTTGAGAATTACAAAAATGCAGAGGGAATTGAATTATTCTTAACAATGCTTGGGCGTTCCTTGGAGCCGAGTTTATTTGCCTCGATAAGTGTGTTCTCTCAATGTGAGTTACAACATAATGTTGCAAGTGTATTCCTCTTTAAAAATTATGTTTAACGTGAATTTGTTTTTTTTGAAAGCCAGGCAGAAGCTGCCTTGAGCATATGTATTTATTAAAGAAAGCAATTACATGGTTTACTCTTTGTAATAACCGGACTATTTAAAAATCTCCTAATAAACAGCCAGCTCTTCTTCCCGGATTGTGAGAAAAATAAACAGTAGCAGCCCTGATTTGTGAGAAAATAAACTAGTAACCCAAGCCACTTGAAAAACCTGCCTAAATAAACTAGTAACACAAAAGGTGATCTAGCCAAACTTCCTCCAGAGCTTCATGTCGTGTAAACAACGCATCGCTAATACAGACGGTGGCCGGCGCTCATCCCTGAAGATGATCGCATTTCGCTGTTTCCAAATGCACCAGGCCGTGCAAATGAATTCTGTCGTCCAATCTTTTTTCGATAGGTAGCCACCTTCCTTCACCATTGCCCACGATGCTTCCCATATGTTTAACGTGAATTTGTAGTTAGCGAATTGACAAAATTCCTTTTTTTTTGTCCAATTCAAAATTTTTCCAGGTAAAAAGTACCATATACGATCTTGATCTTAGTGGGTTCGCCTCCTCTTCCATTGTATTAGATACAATACATCATCATACTTCTGAGACGACATTTCAAATCGGACCATATATTAGTCATTCTAACAGTTCACCAACCTTTTTTTTTAATTTTCAAATTAATTGATCTAGAATATCCACATCAAGTTTAACGCTAAGATATGTCTGGTTCTATAAAATGAAATCAAATCTATACTAACGGAGAAGACCAGACGAACAGAAACAAACTCCATTTCTCGCCTCTACCTACTCTCGGATTTTTGTGTTCGCGCGATGAAAACGTAAATGCCCTGGCCGAATCCCCCTCCTATGGGATCAGAATCTGCTGCGATCCTTCACCTGTGAACAGTACTCTGCAATTTATATTTTTTCAAATCTAGCTGTCGAATTGTTTCGAGATGCGTGCACAAAAAAACCAGCTGTTTGGAGATGCGTGCACTAAAAAGTTGGACGGCTGAAAAGACAGAAATTTCAGAGTTACTGTGCTCAATATTCGGATCGCAGCAGATCTCATTCCCCCTCCTATGAGATGTAAATCGTTTGTATTATTCAGACACAAATTTCAAAGCAGACTTTTCTGAATATTCTAAATAGACTCCAGTTCAAAGCTACACGGTCCAATATCAGAAATATTTATTAGGAAATTTCCGGGAAAGTATGCCGAAATATTTATTATTGACTTACCTAGAAAGTGGGCCAGACCGTTGATCCCGTCTGGGTCACTGAAAGCTCCAACTGATACCCCCATTACCGCTGCGGCCTGGTCTTTAATTATGAGCCCAAAACAGAAAGAACAGAAAAATAAAAACACAACTATTATTGGATTAGTTAGGTGTTAAAAAATGGCGCTTTTTTATTTACACACCTGCTTGAGCACTCAACAGTCAACAATGGCGCTTTTTTATTTAATAAATAAACGATAGAGTATGAAAATGGAATTACTTTTTTCCTACAAAAGCAATCTAAGAAATCCAATTAGTGAGAATTTAAAGAGAGACACATACCTTGTCAATTTGGGGTCCGGATCCCCTAAAGTAACCCAATCTTTGGGTTTTGGATCGAGACCGTCCGATTCGAATTCGTCGCTCGAGATCGTCTCGGGATTCGATTTCGTCGTCGGGATGCATGCTTTCACTTTGGGAATGGATTCACGGATTCGAATCAGACGGTCTCTATTCAAAACCCAAAGATTGGGTTATAATTCGTCTATTTGGGCATCGCTAATAAGCATCACCTGGAGCGCATTCGGCAGGATGATTCTGCGGTACTCTCGTGTGTCGCTCCGGCCTCTTATGAACTGCACATCCGAGATTGTAGTCATCTCTATCCGGATCTCTGTTTTGTGTAAAACACACTAATGACTTATGACTCACTCACACTTTATATTATCTCTCTCACTCTACAAAAAAGTTATTCGCCATGGTTTATATAGATCTATGTATGGCATGAAAACAAACAATCAGTACAACTTCTGCTATATAATAACTCATCGCACTTAATTAAACTTAAAAAAAAAACCAAAAAAAAAAAAAAAAATCCCATGTGCATGCGGGGTTTCTTTGATTTTTCTAAATTAAGAAAAACAGGCTCTCCCTTTCAGGAACAAAACAGAGAGAATCTTCATCTTACCTAACAACTGCTCGCACGTTGATCGGTAATAACAGAGAAAAATAATGCAACTAGGATTGCAATAGTCAACAATATGGCTGTACTGGTGGTTTGTTTAATGTTTTCATGCCATACATAGATCTATATAAACCATGGCGAATAAATTTTTGTAGAGTGAGAGATAATATAAAGTGTGAGTGAGTCATAACTCATAAGTGTGTTTTACACAAAACAGAGATCCGGATAGAGATGACTACAATCTCGGATGTGCAGTTCATAAGAGGCCGGAGCGACACACGAGAGTACCGCAGAATCATCCTGCCGAATGCGCTCCAGGTGATGCTTATTAGCGATGCCGAAATAGACAAGGTATTTCTCTCTTTAAACTCTCACTAATTGGATTTCTTAGATTGCTTTTGTAGGAAAAAAGTAATTCCATTTTCATACTCTATCGTTTATTTATTAAATAAAAAAGCGCCATCGTTGACTGTTGAGTGCTCAAGCAGGCGCGTAAATAAAAAAGCGCCATTTTTAACACCTAATTAATCCAATAATAGTTGTGTTTTTATTTTTCTGTTCTTTCTGTTTTGGGCTCATAATTAAAACGGTGTGTTTATGTCACCAGGCCGCAGCAGTAATGGGGGTATCCGTTGGAGCTTTCAGTGACCCAGATGGGATCAACGGTCTGGCCCACTTTCTAGGTAAGTCAATAAGTCATATATACTAATATTTCGACATACTTTCCTAATGAATATTTCTGATATCGGACCGTAGAATATTCTCCGTCAAATTAAAATTACTTTGAACTTGAAGTCTATTTAGAATCAGAAAGGGCTGCTTTGAAATTTGTGTCCGAATAATACAAACGATTTAGATCTCATAGGAGGGGGATTCAGCCGAACGCGTATCCTCTGCATTAACTCAAAAAGAGAATCTTTTGAGTTAATGAATCTGAATCGTCTGATTTTAAACGGAGCTAATTCGATTTCTGACTATAACTTAGGAAAATTTTCAATATATTCGTGCGAATCTAGTCTGCACGAATCTTAAGACAAATCGGACGGTCAAAATTTATTAACTCAAAAGATTCCTTTTTGAGTTAACGCAGAGGATACGAATTCGATTCAGCCGGGGCATTTACGTTTTCAGCGCGAACACAAAAATCCGAGAGTAGGTAGAGGCGAGAAATGGAGTTTGTTTCTGTTCGTCTGGTCTTCTCCGTTAGTATAGATTTGATTTCATTTTATAGAACCAGACATATCTTAGCGTTAAACTTAATGTGGATATCCTAGATCAATCAATTTGAAAATAAAAAAAAAAGGTTGGTGAACTGTCTGAATGACTAATATATCGTTCGATTTGAAATGTCGTCTCAGAAATATGATAATGTAATGTACCTAATACAATGGAAGAGGAGGCGAACCCACTAACATCAAGATCGTATATGGTACTTTTTACTCGGAAAAGTTTTGATTGGACGAAAAAAGTAATTTTGTCAATTCGCTAATTACAAATTCGCGTCAAACATAATTTTTAATGAGGAATACACTTACAACATTATGTTGTAACTCACATTGAGAGATCACACTTATCAAGACAAATAAACTCGGCTCCAAGGAACGCCCAAGCATTGTTAAGAATAATTCAATTCCCACTGCATTTTTGTAATTCTCAAAATACACCTCTAACTCATTGCATTCAAAGAGATGCAATCTCGGATGGGCATTTCATCAAACACCTTGCGTACCCTTAACAGATCGCCGCATTTACCATACATGATAATAAGAGCATTGGAGATGTCCACTTCTGATCCAAATCCAAATCTAATCACATGTGCATGTACCCTTAACACATGCCAAAGCATCCCTTGGTACCAATCAATGACCTCATCTAAGAAACCGGTTTTGCCATATCCACATACCATGACATTCCATGAGAAGACATCTTTCCGAGGCATTTTAGCGAACACATTGGAGATAGTGAGGAGTTTTTCGAAACCGATGAGCATATGCAAAAGACAATTTCCCCCTCTAAGGTTGATATGAGTATGTGAAGATCTTAAATGCGCATAAACCCGGCAACCTTCCGGAATCGCATGTTCGTAATTCGGTTTTGTAATTTTCAAAATCTAAACAGTCGATCCAAACCGTTCAACATGATCTCTATATTAAAATGTGCTTAGAGATCAAATTTTATATTTTTTTGAATTTTTTTTACTATGTATTAAGTATTTTACAAAACTGTTGTTCTTTAGTAGTTCAGAATTGGCTAAAAACAGCAGTTTTGTAAAATACTTACACTCTGATCGGAACAATAGAGCATGAGAAATGAGTTCATTTTGTTAGAAAAGAAATGAATAGAAATGATTTTGATTTGAAATTTTCTGATTGAAAGCCATTTACTAGTTAGAAGATTTCATTTTCGAGTGACGAAAAACCATCCATCGTATTTATTAAATTTATAGAAATTGTCATTTTAGGGTTCTACAAAGGAGAAACATTTAATTGAAAAAAAAATATACTGAAGAATGGTAAAGGTTTGGAGAAAGCAACTCAAAATTTTATCGGAGCTCAAGGAAGGGAGAAGAGAGATCGATTTCCGGTGCACTTGACAATGGGAGAGAAGAACGAAGAGGCTAGAAGGTCTTCTCACCACTGAACAACTAATTCTCGCCAAATATCTACGTTTTAGCAGAGATTTTTTGACGCGATTTGGGGGTCAAAAAGTCGCGTGGATTGAACTCTTCTCTCGCTTCTCCTTCGCATCCGATCAACCGTGCGACATGAAATTCTAATTCGATTTCGTGTTTGACGCTCCCTTCCCCCTTTCTGATCAGACCCTTAATAAATAGTAAAATAATTCAAAAAATGTAAAACTTGATCTCCAAGCACATTTTAATATATATATCGTGTTGAACGGTTTAGATCCACTGTTTGGACTTTTAAAATCGCAAAACTAAATTGTTAGAAGATGTTGTAACTTACAAATTTTATAAGTGGATCCCTTCTCATTTTTATTTGTATAAATAATAAAATATTTGTAAAGAATACCAAATTTTTATAATGTCATAGAAAAACACGATCAATTCTATAATTTCTTTAGAAAACCACAAAATCGGTACCGTTTGGTGTGCCATCAAAAGAAATTTCATATTTGATGTGATGTGGTTCCTTTACTTCACTTTATGCATTTAATTTACCAATTAATTATCCGAATTTAAATTATGAATTAATTCTTGAATTTAATCCTCAAATTAAAATAGAATTGTCACAAAGTGAAAAGTTAAAGTGTTGAATTTTTCATCCATTAATTATTAATTTATTGTGTTGAATTGTTATTATTTTGGGTTATTTCTTTTGGATCCGAAAATGACCATTTACTAGTTATAAGCATATTGACAAATCAAAAGTTCGCGTTCGGTTCAGCGAGGTCAAAAATTCGTGATTTGGGTATAATTCGGGAATGATTCTGTACAACAAGGAAGCAAAAAAAAAAAAAATTTGGCATTTTTATCGCGAATAATTCGTCGCAAATAAAAAGTATTATACGTTTTTCCGCGTATTAAACGGAGTTCGGTTCGGTTATGTATAAAAACGAATTATACACGTATAATTCGCGTATTATGTCACTATGGTTATAAGTGGTAACGAATGTAGATTTTTTTGAAAGCTTTATGGAATGTGGTCTGAATAAGAAATTCATTTTTTCCCATTGAAATTTGTGCATGTTTAAAGTTTGAATTTTCATTTGCACCTGAAATTATTCGTCCTATATTGTCATCAATTAATTTAAAATCCAAATTAATTATCAACAAATTAATTTATTTTGATTATTTTTAGAATTTAATTTTCAAATTAAAATAAAAAGGTTGAAATGTGAAAATTGAAGTGTTAAATTGCAGAAAAAATTAGGAAGGGAAAAAAAATCGTGGTCAACTATGTTGCGGTGTGTAACGCTAAGGAACCACGCTTGACGAATTTTTAAAGAAGGGCAGAACTAGTGTTGTTCCTTCTATGTAAAAAGTTACATCATCTTTCTATTTATTAAAATTATTTATTATTTATCTAAACATAAAATAATTCCGAACGTCAAGTAAAACTTGTAACATCGCTTGAGGGATTTATTTTTCTTTTTTGAAAGGAAAAAAAAGTAAAAATGAGGAGAAACTATAGCCTGGCTTGTGTTAGACGAATCCGTATCCTCTGAATTAACTTGGAATTTGAGTTAATGCATCACGGCTGTCCGATCAGGATCCGGCCACGGTCCGGATTTATTCTGCGTTAATTCAAATTTTGAGTTATTGCAGACGATACGAAACACTATGGAGATTGAATGCGCACCCGGTGCTTGTTGAAATGCCTAACTGAGATGTGCCATGTTAAAGTTCAATTCCTGAAGAACTAAAATGTAACCATCTCACCCTCAATGACCCAATGGCCTTAACCTCGAGTTATGTGGCAATTAAAAGAGTCATTTTTCGAAAGGTTTAGAGATTTTTCTTTTTTGGTTATAGCACTAACATAAATTTACATCTACACAGAGCATATGTTGTTTTATGCTAGTGAGAAATACCCAGAGGAAGACAGTTATTCCAAGTATATCACAGAGGTACATTATCCTGGTGTCAGATTGTGTTCCTTCAGTACATTTAATTCAATAAAGTGCTTTTTTAATGTTTTTTTTTTCCAGCATGGGGGGTCCACTAATGCTAGTACAAGTTCTGAAAGAACCGTTTTTTATTTTGATGTCAATGTTGACAGTATTGAAGAGGCCTTGGACAGGTAAAGTTTTTCTTGCTTTCTAATTGCACCTCAACAGGAACACATTGCTTTGATATGACTTATGTTGCCATTTTGCCTGACATTTATTCTGTTCTTTTTTTAGATTTGCACAATTTTTTGTTAAGCCATTAATGTCTGCTGATGCTGTTAGTAGAGAGATAAATGCAGTTGACTCTGGTAAATAATAATAGTAAAAATGTTTTTTTTTTCCCACATTTTGTCTTAATTTTGAGAAAACATGATTGTAATTCGAAAAACTGACTATATTTTCCCATTTCAGAACATAAAGATAACCTTTTGTCTGATGGTTGTCGCATGCTTCAGGTACATAAATAATTTTACGGTGTACCTGTTATAACCTCATAACTGTATGAGAATTTTCTGAACCAAACTATTTTTTTTCAGCTTCACAAGCATCTTACTTCGAAAGATCACCCTTGTCATAAATTCACAACTGGTAAGCCTCACAACATGAATTCATTTTCTCTGTCATTTCATTGAATTTGGTTCTGGAATACAATTAGTCCAATTATCAACTATTAAAATTATCATAGGGAATTTGGAAACACTGGACACTCGGCCCAAAGAGAAAGGGCTGGATATAAGAGACGAGCTACTACGATTTTATTCAGAGAACTATTCCGCTAATTTAATGCAACTTACTGTGTATGGAAAAGGTAAACCATTAGAGAAAAGAAAAGAAATTTTGGCGTGCATATGAAATTTGATTATTTTTTGGCATAGATGCAGAAATGTTATGTTTATATTAAAAGCTTTTATAATTTCAGAAACCCTCGATAGTTTGCAGAGTTTGGTTGAAAGCTTGTTTTCTGATGTTAGAAACACTGAAAAGAGATGGTTCAAGTGTTCTGGTAACCCATGTACTGAAGAATATCTCCAGGTACCTGTACTCTTCTTAAAAAATATATATTAATATGTCAAATTTTCTAGCAAAGTAGATCAACCCAGAGGGACTACATTCGTATCATTTAACTTTTGTGTAAAGAACCTATTTATTTGGAGTTTGTTTAATAGGAGGAAGTACTTGCAGATAAAGCCCAGATTAGTTTAGACTGCATTTTGAGGCCTATGTCTGCAATTAGCTATGTCTCAAGTTTATTTTTTAATATTTTGTTTGTCCTTCTATTCTGAGAGGAACATATGCTGATTTTCCTGTCTCTGATCCTAAATTTGCAGAAGTTCCTAGTATTGTCCCTAGAACATTTTGATTTGTCCCAGTCTAGTACTATTTATCTCTTGTATAAAATTTGTAAATAAAATTTCTCTGTCATTGAAGATTGTGGAAAATCAGGAGCAAAACTCAAGAACATGTCCGCTTTTTATTTAAATAAGATACCATTACATCATTGATTTGTTCTTTCACTTTTTAGACAAAGATTAGTACCAGGATTACAATCATACAAACTGTGATGTTTGACAGACCCTTTTTGTGGATCAACATGGGAAATACATGATACCTTAGGGACCAGTTGTGTAACTTATTCCTTTCTTCTTCAATTTGTTTGAGCAGATTCTTGTCAAAGCAATACCAATCACAGAAGGAGACGACCTGAGAATTGTCTGGCCGATTACACCTAGCATCCTGCATTACAAAGAAGTACCTCACCAGTATCTCTCTCATCTCATTGGCCATGAGGGGGAAGGCTCTATATTTTACATTTTGAAGCAATTAGGTGAGATTCTTCATTCTGTTGCTTTGTCCCCTTTCTTTAATTTTAATTATACTTAGGTAACTACTTGATAAGCCGATCAACACTTGAGAATTGTTTGGTTGATATATAGGACTTAAAAACCTGAATATGATAGTGGGATAGGACAAGTTAGAATTAAAAAACAGTTTCATACTTCTATTACATGTAGCAAAAAAAATGATTGTTTAGGTTCATTAAAATATTTGCTTTCTTTGCCACATTTCTCCCCTCTTTTGTTTTAGGGTGGGCCATGGGTTTGACAGCCGAGGAAGCAAGTGACAGCAATGAGTATTCATTCTTCTGTATTAGCATTAGTCTCACTGACGAGGGACATGGTTAGTTCCTTTCCCATATAAGATATTGTTGAAAATGTGTTAAATTAGGGTGCTATTTGCAAAACATAAAATACTGGGGTTTTATTTGCATAGTTCCTAATTTGCATTCTATGGATGTAAATAATTGTGTAGACCATATGGAGGACATTGTGGGTATAGTCTTCAAGTATATTGCCCTTGTGAAGGACTCAGGGATTCACAAATGGATTTTTGATGAGGTAATAAATGTTAATTCAATGCTACTTCTAGACTATGCTTGAAATTTTTGTTGGAAAGAATTCACCAATGTAGAAATAAGCATGTACAACATGATTTCTTACAGTTTTTTTTTTTTGCTTTTCAGATGGTGGCAATAAATGAGACTGAGGTCAACTATCAGGATAAATGGCAACCCCTTGACTATGCTGTCTTTGTTAATGCCTTAATGCCGGTAAGACAAGCACCTTTCATATGCTTGCATTTCCATAATCCGTGACTTCTAATTAAATTGAATTTAAACCTTAGGTGGTAACATTGTGCATAAAACTGTGGAGTACATACATGATACTGATTTGTAAACTCAAACCTTTGAAAAGTTTCCCCTAACCTCATGTTTCTTTTGCAAGATGTCTAGGTTAAGATTAATTCACGGAAAAAATATTCTTTATACCCACTGAGACTAAAGACTTCTAGTGCTGATTTCATTGATTTTTCTTATCCAACAAACTGATTATATATTTGGTCTTAAACAGAAAGCAGTAACTTCTTTATTATAGCTTCATTCTCGTACTAATTGTACTTGCAAAATTCCACAATAATCATGATTGGGACAAATTCACCAATGCCATCCTGATAGCTAGCTAATCTTCTGTCTGTTTATTTAATGAGTTATTTTATATACACAATATTATGAGTTATTTTATATACACAATATTATGAGAATAAATTGGCAAGGCATTCAAAACCAAGCATGTTTTAATATGGTTTTAAACAGAAAACAGTAACCTCTTTATTATAGATTCATTCTCGTACTAATTGTACTTGCAAAATCCCACAATAATCATGATTGGGAAAAATTCATCAATGCCATCCCGATAGCTAGCTAATCTTCTGTCTGTTTATTTAATGATTATTTTATATATACAATATTATGAGAATAAATTGGTGAGCCATTCAAAACCAAGCATGTTTTAATATGGTTTTAAACAGAAAGCAGTAACTTCTTTATTATAGATTCATTCTCGTACTAATTGTACTTGCAAAATCCCACAATAATCATGATTGGGAAAAATTCACCAATGCCATCCCGATAGCTAGCTAATCTTCTGTCTGTTTATTTAATGAGTTATTTTATATATACAATATTATGAATAAATTGGCGAGGCATTCAAAACCAAGCATGTTTTAATATGGTTTTTGCTATATGCACAAACTAGTATTACCCCCCAGAGGAATGGTTGGTTGGTGAGAGTTTGTCATCAAAATTTGATCCAAGCCTAATTCATAAAATGCTAGATAAGCTTTCTTCAGACAAAGTCAGGTAAATTTGTGTAATTAAATTCTTTTTCTTTTCTCAGGAGTGCACTTATTTCATGTTTGTCCTTGTTGTCATAACTCTGTACTGTTGTTCTATTTTGTTAGAATATTTTGGGATTCAAAAAAATTTGAAGGGTCAACTGACTTAGCTGAGCCATGGTATGGGACATTGTACAGTGTCCAGAAGATCACTCCAGATACTATAAAGGTTTGTTCATTTGATATCATCAATTGCAAGAAAATCTAGCATTTTATCCAAAACCAAACATGTTTTAATATTGTTTGTCCATAAGTTTAGTGTGCAAATTATATATATATATATATATATATATATATATATATATATATATATATATTTTAAATCTAAATTGAAGGCAAAATGTTGAATGGATCCTGATTTTTTACATGTCAGCATAATAGATAAAGAGGAGGGTTGTAACGTCTCCAACATGTCTCCACTTTTTTAGTTTTTGATAACAAAAATCTAGAACTCAAATAAAAAAGTACTGTTAGGTGTGATAGTTTGTAAATATCAGTTGACGTGGACAATTTGTGAGGTTGATATTCTATATTCTTAAATCCATCAGAATGAAACTGATATGCTACAATGCTTTACTTGACAGAAAGTGTGATATTGATCAACTAATAGTTTAATTTGTTATTTGAGTTCTAGACCTTTTGTGATTAAGGATTTAAAAGATGGAGGCATCTGAACCCTCCTAATAGATAAAGCAGGATCTTGTATTCTTTTTTCACTAATCCACTTCATATTTTTCTTTTAGAATTGGATGGATAATGCTCCTAATGCAGATCTGCATATCCCTGAGCGTAACATTTTCATCCCAACCGACTTCACCCTTCATACTCCGAAAGAAGAGGCAAATATTTATTCAAAGAGAAAAAAGATATAATAATTAATCACCTCTTAGAAAGTGTTGCTTATGGCTGCAGCAAAGCAATCATTAAACAGCTCCTTGAATACCCTTTTTGGCTGTTCATATAACTGTTGATATAATATATCAAAATTGATTTATCAGAAAAATTATCTGAACAAAAAAAGAACTCTGCTATGTTTATCAAATTGATTATCAGAAAAGTAATCCAAACAAATAAAAAACACAATGATACACAACACTTTATGTAACTTTTGACTTGGGTGTAGCCTTGGCAGAGTGTCCATCTCCTGATGCAGTCATTATCAATCTCAAACAAAATACCGAAAGGAAACATTAAACCAGGTTTAAAGCAAAAGAATCTCATAAACTTTCAATTATAATTACCAGGTCAAGTTTCCGAAAATTATAAGGAACTCATCTTGTTCGACCTTATGGCACAAACCTGATAAGACATATTTGGTGCCAAAAGCATATGTGGTGATTGATTTTCACTGTCCATTGGCATATTACTCGCCTGAAGCAGAAGTTCTGACTAGCCTTTTTGTAGAATTACTCATGGATTACTTGAACGACTATGGTAAATAATTACTATAAAACAGTATCATTATAGTAATTTCATGCCTCCAGAATGGAGAACCAAGAATGTTAGTATGTAACTGATCTCTCTCTCTCTCTTTTATCTTTTATTGAAATTTAGCTTATAATGCTCAAATTGCAAGCCTTTATTATGGAATTCACGCTACTACTACAGGGTTCCAGGTCTGAAAATTATGTCACTATTTTTTATGGAAGATTTTTTATGTTATTATTCCTTTGGATTAATTTCTATTTTTCAAAAAGATTCTCAGTTTAAGTATGCGGTGGTGATTAAGGGGACAGATAGTTAATTTGACTTTGCAGGAGGAAACACAGATTCACTTTCTGATTTGATATTCTTTTTTCATTCTTGCAATTAACGTCCTTTACGCCTAACTTGGCATTCTTATTTGATTAGTTTTGAATTAATAACTATTTATACATTTATAGGTGGTTGTAACAGGCTATAATCACAAGATGAGACTCTTGGTAGATGCCATAATGATGCAGATTTCACATTTTGAAGTCAAACCTAAAAGGTTTGCAGTCTTTAAGGTAACATGTTGTACAGTATTTTTGGCCTTTATCAAAACCTGAGTCACATAATATACTAAACACACGTTAAACCATAATAGAATGTCCTTGTCAAATGTTTGCATAAGACATAAGTGTTAATTGTTATTACAGGAAACATTATTGAAGGATTTTGAGAACTTCAAGTTCTCGAGCCCATGCTCCCAAGCTGGTTACTACCTAAATTTGATGCTTGATGACCGATCTTGGCCTTTAAATGAGAATCTGGAAGCACTTTCAGATCTTAATGCAGACCATCTCTCCAATTTCGTACCATACCTTCTGTCAAGGACACTATTGGAGTGCTTTGTCGCAGGTTTGGCACCTTTCATCATTCTACGTTCCTTTCAAAAAAGAAGTTTGTATACATGATCCTTGAAGTTTAAAGTAGATTTGATAACGTCAAACTTCAATTAATTATATAATTTTCAGGGAACAAATTGATAATTAAGACAATTTTATGATCCAATTTTCCTTTCAGGAAACATTGAAGAAAAAGAAGCAGAATCAATCGTCACAGATATAGAAGAAATATTGTTCAAAACACCTAATTCAGTCTTCAAGCCCTTGCTTCCATCTCAATACTTAACGATGAGAGCTGTCATGCTAGAGAGTGGTTTGAAGTGCTTATATCGCACCGAAGGATTAAATCCAAAGGATGAGAATTCAGCAATTGTGCAATATATCCAGGTAATTTGTTCCCTAAATTTACTCTAGCAACCAAGTTCAACGTTACTTTCTCGTTATCCTATTTACCCTGCCTGCCTGATTAAATTTCTCTAAGCAGCTGATTGTTCTAGGCATATATAAGATGCTTTAAAAGACTATTCCTCAAATATTATTGTGCATGGCTAAATCACTAGATAATTTAGGGTTTAAGGTTAGCATTGACCCAGCTTTCAGGCAATTTCGCAGACCAATTCAGGAATCAAACTCTTAATTTTATAACGATTATCGAACTTCTGGGGCTCGTTTTTTATTTGAACCTAATACCTAATAGTTTCTCTCAAGTGAAATGGAACACTGAGTTTTTATAATTGAATCAAACTCCAAAGCTACTGATTGTTTTTATAAATAAAAAAAACTGTTATTGATTTTGTAGGTTCACCAAGATGACGCTCTCCTCAATGTGCAACTCCAACTGTTTTCTCTCATCGCCAGCCAACCAGCTTTCCACCAGCTTCGGTCCGTCGAGCAACTTGGGTACATAACGAGTCTCTCATCAAGGTAATTTGGAAAATGATCAACTTAACCTAGACTTGTTTAACTTTAATTATGGGGTTACATGGGTCATCATTAAATATTATGTTGGGTAAAACCTAATGGTCATGCAAATCTGATCCCTGATGAGACTAAATCTGAAAACACAATTCCTTAAGTGTACTTTTGTTTTCACTCTGCAAAAATTAATATCTAGGGATGATGCTGGTGTTAGAGGATTAGAAGTCGTTATCCAGTCCACAGTTAAGGTACTCATATTAAAATATCTTTATGTCTATCTTTTTGCGTGATCTTACTTCAGAACTAAGTTAGATAATGTTGTTCAATTTTTTTAGGATCCAGATATTCTGGATGGTAGGATCGATGCCTTCTTTGCATCTCTTGAAAAGAAAATTTATGAATTGGACGACGAAGAATATAAGGTTACAGAAATAATACATTTTTTAAGGAATATGTTTTTCAGCAATGCATCATACTAATAAGGAGATATATTTTTCTTTTATACAGAAAAATGTGAAAACCCTCATTGATTTGAAGTTGGAGAAGTTCAAGAACTTGTGGGAAGAATCTGGTTATTATTGGGGAGAAATAATCTCTGGAACACACAAATTTGATAGGTTTGAATCCGAAGTAAGTTTCCCTAAGTTTGTATAGTTTTTGTCATGAGTTAATTGTCAAAAGCCTCTCAAGGCTGTGTTCGCAATATTACGGGTATAATTTATGGTTAATAGCTTATAAAACCAAATAACCCAATGCAGAGTATTATAACAGAGTTCTTAGTATGTCTTAAATAATGATCCTGCGTCAACTGACTAAACAAAAAATTTCAAGCACAGCTTAACTTGAACAAAGCTGATCTTTCGATTGCTGGTCAAGTTACAAGTCGCAATCTGACCTCAATTGGCCTCTATGCCTGAGATTTAGACCTGTTTACGTCAGTGAACCATATTTAGCCTCAAATTGAACACAAATTTGCCTTAATTGCATTGTTTCTGCAACTGATCACATAAAACAAGTTATCACAAATGTGCTAACCTTCTTTTTGTGAAATATAGGTTGAAGTATTAAGAGCTCTTAAGAAAGAGGATTTCATAAACTATTTTGACCAATACATCAAAGTCGACGCACCGAAGAGAAAAACTCTAAGTGTGCAGGTGTTTGGGAGTAATCATATCTCCGAGTACAAGAAGGTTTGTGAAGAACCCGTCCCGCTACAGACATACCGGGTTGAAGATATTTTCAGTTTCAGAAGGACTAGACCCTTGTTTAAATCACTCAGAGGAGGCCCGTGTCAAATAGCTGTTAAAACTAAAGTGTAATTGAATCGAGAAGAGATCAGCATTGGATTTTTGTGACTTTAGCATTATTCAAATATTTTGTAGAAAAAAATAGTTAATGGGTTGAAATGAAAAGGTCAAGGGGGTGTTGTGATGTTTTACTTGATGCTGGCTTCAGTTGATTTTTGAATCTCAGAGCTGCTGCTATTAGAGTCTCCACTTGTTCAGAGAAAAATATATCAATGGAGATTTGGTGTGATAAAGTGGGATTTTTTTTAAAAACAATAATTAAAATAATTAATTTTAAATAAACAACATGATTGCAACAAGATTTACAAAAACCATCAGAACCGAATTGCCAATTCGGTCCGAAGGATTTTTTTTTCTCTGGACCGAATTGGCAATTCGGTCTGGTTGTTTTACCGAATTGGCAATTCAGTCTGACTGTTTTTCACAGTTCCCCACCATTCCCTGTGTGGCCTTGCGTGTAACTCCGCTTGGACCGAATTGCCAATTCGGTCCAGTGTTTTTTTTTTTTTTTTTTTTAAGAGACACCAAGAAGAACAAAATAAAGAAATCTAACACTGAAAATTTAAATTTTTTGTTTCAATTTTTTGTTAGATTACATCTTTTGATTTATAATTAGCATATTTATATTAAAACACACTAAATTACTTGAAAATATGTTGAATTACACTATATTACAATAAATTATGTTGAATTACACTAAATTACAATAACTTCGTTAATTATGTTGAAATACGGTAAATTACGCTAAAGTAGACCGATTCTGTGCCATCTTTCATGAAGCATAAAAAATAGTAAAAAAATTCCAAAAATAGTGAAAATTGGTATTCTACAAGTTCATTATGTAACTAATTTACTGAGCTACTTGGATTGAATAATAGAAATAAAAATCTTAATCGGAAACTTCAACTCAAGTTTTGAGGCTCTTCCCTTTGTTTTTTGGCAATTCTGAATTTTGGAATCCAGCATTGTTGGCACTAACGCATGCGTCTTTTCGCAAGCTTTCCGAAAAGTGGTCATTTGCTGAAATCAGACACTCGAGCGCCGTTTTATGACCGTTTGAAGTTTCGTCGTCGTTTTTCGTCTTTTTAGTGAAGATATCGTCCCTATTCATATGTAATTTAGCATAATTTATCGTATTTTAGCGTAATGTAATGTAATTTAGTGTAATTTAACTTAATATAGTGCAATTCAACATAATTTCAAGCAATTTAGCGTATTTTAGTATGAGGAGGGATCAAGTTACAACAAAGTTACAACAATCATTTTTTTCATTTTCAAAGTCCAAATCGTCGATCCAAACCGTTCAACATGATTATCTAAATAAAATGTGATTGCAGATCAAATTTTACATTTTTTTTGAATTTTTTACTATTTATTAAGATGGGTACAAAATTCAATGGTCTGAATATAGGGGTGCAAACGGATCGGATAAAATCCGACGTATCCGAATCCGTATTCGAAAATTAGATACGGATATCCGATATCTGAATATCCGTGCGGATACGGATACGGATATGGTTTTGAATATTAATTATCCGTATCCGAATAGTAGATATATACTATATAGTTTAATATATATTATGAACATATTTATGTATATATCCACGGATATCCGATATCCGATCCGTATCCGTACGTATCCGTCTAATATCCGATCCGTATCCGTATCCGAAAAATAAAAACGGATACGGATATGGTTTTACCACTATCCGATCCGTATCCGATCCGTTTGCACCCCTATCTGAATATGACTATTTTTTGTAAAATACTTAATAAATAGTAAAAAAATTCAAAAAAATGTAAAATTTGATCTGCAAGCACATTTTATTGTGGAGATCATGTTTAACGGTTTGGATCGACGATTTGGACTTTGAAAATAAAAAAAATAGTTATTGTGACTTTGTTGTAACTCAAATTTGTTGTAACTTGATCCCTCCTCTTTTAGTATGAATATGCTAATTATATGTCAAAATAAGTAATCTATCAAATAATTTAAAAAAAAAAAATCAAATTTTGATTTCTTTATTTTGCTCGTCTCTACAAAAAAAAAAAAAAAAAAAAAAACCTGGACCAAATTGCATGTTTGGTCTGGCTTATTTTTTGATTTTTTTTATTTTCTGTGGTGTTCTTTCTACAACCCGGTGAAAAACAGCCAGACAGAATTGCCTTTTCGGTCCAGAGAAAAAAAATCCTTCGGACCGAATTGCCAATTCGGTTCTGATGATTTTTGTAAATCTTGCAGCAATCATGTTGTTTATTTAAAATTAATTATTTTAATTATTGTTTTTAAAAAAAATACGATAAAGTGAGCAGTGCGAAGTTGTTATTTGATTGGATTGTGCGAGTTGGGCTGTCAACCTTGATTCTCTGTGCAATTTGATTTGATTGGATTTGATTGGGCTGTCAACCTTGATTCACTGTGCAATTTGATTTGATTGGATTTGATTGGATTGTGTGAGTTGGGCTGTCATTCTGTCAACCTTATTCTTTGTGCAATTTGTTTGCGGGAACAGGGAAACAAAATTATTGTTAAAGTACATAAAGATGACAAAAGAATTTATTTTTAGAAATTAAAACTTTAATTCTTTGGAAAAAGAAATATTTGTTTTCTTTGAAAATAGATAGAACCGCTAATGTACAATTCTAGCATGTGTAGGTTTTTAGAATTCTAGTATTTTTCATATCTTAAGCTAACCTATCTTAACCACAAATTTATCTGAAAACTAATTTTAACTACAAATTTAACCAAATAAATCATAACCACATATTTGTCCGACAACGGTTAAAATTGCACTGTTCTTGGTGAAACCACACCATTGGTGGGGTTTCATGTTTCATCTATTTCTGAAAAAAAAAAAAATCAACTTTTTTGTCTGAAGATTTGATGTTACAATTTCTAAAAAAATATAACAAAAGCTAAAGAAAATAGCTTTCTCAGAAGTAAACATACATTAACCACCGCCGCTATTATTTAGTATTATTTTAAACTACAAGAGAAGTAGTTTATAAAAATATAAATAATGATGACAACAACAAAAACAACGCAAGAAGCCTTTTTAAAAGTATATCACACTAGAGAGTGCCATTGTTGAGAATATTTGCATTTAGTGGAGAAAAGCACATGTGCATGTTCACAGTTGTGAACACCCTCCAAGTACTGAGACAATTATTATTATTATTTTTTTAAAATCTTAGTAGTAGCTACTAAATAGAGACAATTATTTATACATGCAAATAGCGGAAATAAATCTGCTGTTATTCCTTGAGAATGACAGAACCTGTAATTCCCACTTTTTCATACACGAATCTCAACGAGGTAAGTTTTTTATGTGCGAATCTCTAGAGGTAGATTCAGGGCCAAAAAAATATCAAATCGGATTTAAATTCATTAACCAATTAGATACTCGATAAAAAACAATGATTTAACTTATACTTTCTAATGCTTTGACTTGTAATTTCTGATGCTCTGACTTATAATTCTAATTACCAATCAAAATTCAACAGATTTATTTCAATTTTAACCCTAAATTTAACTCGAATTACAAATTAAACATTCCGAGGGGAGCAAAAAAAAATTCAGGAGGGACAAAATCGTTCCGAATCGATAAATCTCTACTAAAAATCAAAATTCAGGAGAGCAGCTGCGCTCCTGGAACAGGGTCCGCCCCTGCCAATCTCAACGAAAATCAAACGGTTGAGATTGAAATAATAGATTCCTGTTATTCCAAAGGGATAATAGAATAACAGCAGATTTATTTCCGCAAATAGCACATGACAAATTGTCGGTTAATTCAACTACCTTAAAAACTTAGTTACTGCAATCATGTATTTCGTAGCTGATTGTTTTTGCTCAGTGACAATGTGAATATTGAGCATTAGAATTTTAAAGATGAAATCCTAAATTTATCATACTTGGCCAGACAATAAACTATGGCTAATTTAAATTATGTTTTCAACACTTACTCTCCCTTGTTCATCCTGATTGGAATTTTCTTTTTTTTTTCCCCATTTCTACTCACAAGAAATTGGGAATTGCTAACACAATCAGGATCTTGCACAAATTGAGCAATCAACCAATTGAACAACCAAAAGGGCAGTATGTGTGTGTAGAGGAGGGCTTTGGGGTTAATTTACAAAGTTTGGTTGTACACTTGTACATAATAAAATATTTTTTTTTTATATAAAACAAGTCTTCATTCATTCTGTTAATTAGTTGGTTTGTTTGTAAACATGTTTTTCTGAAGAAGAAGATTTCAATCAAAATATAAACAGGGGACAATACAGAGCCACATACCTATACCAAATGAGTTATAATTAATTCCTGTAGTTCTCTCATTTTTCTCTTCAACTGCAAAGACTAGAAATATAGCCCTTTGACTGCTGTACAATGATATAAAGTAGACGAGAAAAAGAAAAATGAGAAAACTTGAATCACAAGCTCGTATTCGTATTCGTATGGCAATCATGAACAGTCCGCTTGCGAGGTCCTTGGCATGGCATTCCCCCAATTGTAATGTTGCTTATGATGCCACCGGCATCTGAAAGACCGGGGATGATATGTCGGCGAGCAAATGCACCGATTGGTTCGTCTTTGCGCCTCTGAAACAGGCTGCTCGCTGGTTGATCTTTCAGGAGAGATTAGCCTATGGCTTGTAGCAGGGCTGTAGGAGAAAGGTGGAGGTGGATTGTTAGGATGACACATGACCAGTGAAGAAAGCTTTTTTCTTTTTCTTTTTTTATTTCACAAGTGAAGGAGTTTAGTGGTGATGCAAAAGGAGGAATTCTGTGGGAATGGAGGGAATTATGTAGCTTGAAAAGTGCTTGGTATTGTGGCCTTTTGGTGGTTTTGCAAATATGTACCCAAGTAATGTTATATTTTGTACTCAGTTAAGCTAGTTTTCATGTCTTCTCTGAAACTCTTTCATGTATGCAGCTGTTATTGAAATTAGTCACTATGCAAATGTTAAATGATGTACTCTAAAATATTTGATTGTCAAACTAACAATCTTATGCTATTTAATAAATACTTTCTTTGGTTTATATGATGATGTTGTTCTGCATTTCTAGATAATAATAATAATTTTGTAATCGACATTTACCCATCTTGTTATATAAAATTGATATTGTACCAATATTTATGCAAAGGTAAGCTTTGTTGACTGCAGACTATAGATGTGGCTTTTTATATTATATATATAAAAATGCATGACCGTGAGGATTAATAGTTGTACACTTCTATGATTTATTAATAAAAAAATAAAAAAAATAATTATGTCATAGGGCCATATGTGAAAATTTCATGTCCGTTATTTTTATGTCATGGTTTGAATGAATGGAAGAATAAGATGCTTAATTGGGTGAAGGGGAGAGAGGATAAGACTTAAGAAGAGCAACAGGTGAGAGATTCTTCCAGAGGATATGTATGGTGGTGGCGTGTCATGCAAATGGGATCCCGTAAATGAGGTGGCAAAGCATGAAAACTCAGTTCCTGGTTTTCTTTTGCCTCCGTTGTTTTCCAAGCTCATTCGCTCAAGACTTACAGATGCACAAGGCACGCACGCCTGATGCCTGATGCCTGATGCCCCCATTCGGCCATTCGGCAGCAGTAAGCAGCCAAAATTCGTCTCCCTTTCTGTTTTGTCCTGATTGTGCGCTTTCCCAAAAGGATGAGAACAAGAATCCGCATCGTCTCCATTAACTCAAAAATAGCAATCTTTTAAGTTAATACAACTCGAAGCCAATTCAACACCGCCTATAAAAGTAGAGAGCCCTTTAATATTAATGTAAATCTGATCGGCACGAATTTAAAGTTGATCGGACGGTACAGATGTATTAACTCAAAAGATTTCTTTTTGAGTTAACGCAGAGAATACGAATTCACGGATTATAGATACGTTCTGTCTGGATATGGAGACAGGAGTAAGTCCGATGCCCATCGGATCTACTTTTAGGTTCAACAAGCATATGACCGTCCGATCTAATTTAAGATTTGTGCGCATGAAAATTAAAACAAACACGCACGAAGTTTAAAACATTTCGCACGAATTTTAAAACAAATCGACGGTTAAACCCATCGAACCAGAGTGGGTCCGATGCCCATCGGACCTACTCTCAAGTACTGGATATGTATCTTATAAAAAATGTTGATGCGTTAATTGTTTGAAATAATTTTTTTTTTATAAGATGATGCGAATTACGAATAATTTGTAAGTTTTAAAAAGAATGCGGATATATAAATTGAAAGATGGATTGAGTTCAGCTTTTAAGTATTTACTTGACTGTTTAAAGCATTTAGTATTTTCTAACAAATATATTGTACATATAAATATTGAATTGGTTTATTTTAACATTAATCCAGTTGTCTTTAATAATAATGATGATAGTAAAAATAGACGGATTTTAACAAAAATATTATCCAAGTAAACACTTAACAACTTTTTTTATTTTTTATTCTGTTAATACTTATATGTTTATAATTCTCAAAGTATATATCAAGTGATTTGAAGTTCAACTGTTCATGATGTATTGTCAAACAATACTTAAAATACATGAAATTTAATTGTTACGATGTCTATATTTGAAGAGTATGGTTAAAATGCACTATTGGTTTTGTGCTCCAATCATGCTTCACGTCTTTTTCTCTGTTTTCAAAGTTCGAACAATCAATCTGAACGGCTCACGTGATCTTCATATTAAAATGTGCTTGGAGACCAAATTTTATATTTTTTTGGAAATTTGTACTATTGTTTTAGCTAGGTACAAAATCACTGTTTTGGATGGTCCAGAATCTTCTGAAATTACCTATCTAAAATAATAGTAAAAAAAATTCAAAAAATATAAAATTTGGTCTCCAAGCACATTTTAATACAAAGATCATGGTGAGCGGTTCGGATTGACTGTTCGAATTTTGAAAACGAAGATAAGAATATGGAGCATAATTTTATTGGATTTTCAAGTTTAATGTCAACATAATCAAAATAATCATTATTCAAGTGCTTTATGTGGATATAAATTATTTAAATTCAGGTTTTATGTGGATATAAAAAAAATTAATACTCAAATATTATATATTATTATTATTATTATTATTATTATTATTATTATTATTATTATTATTATTATTATTATTGAATAATGTAGACATGTAGCTTTGTTCGGAATTTTTCCATTTAAATTTTTTTAACATGGGATGATGATTAAGGTACTTCATCTCATCTTCAGTTAAGCATTGAATTTCAAATATATAATATTCTACATATAAGACAACACTTTAATCACTAGTCTAGGTATGATTTTCGCTATTTTAAATTTTGATATACTAAAATACTTGTTTTTTATTAGACTTGCATATTTGTTTGAAATGTGTGTTAATAATTAGAAACAAACTATTGTCATTGCCATTGCAAGCTTTCTTTAAGAGAAATGGTGGGTAGGACATTTTTCATGGATTGCGACTAGAAACAAATTATTAGCTTGTATTTTTTGGTATTCTGACAATATGTTTAACCGATACAATATATGATTTAGATTTTCAGATATTCCCATTCCAGCGAACGGCCTAATGCACCTCATCATTTAGGAGCCAATTCCTTTATGGTTCTCTCTTTTGCATATCATTCTCTTATCATATATTTGGAGTTGGCCACGGTACTATGCATAGTATAGAAGGTCTCCGTGCTACAGCTCAATATTTGAATTTTTAAAATCCTAACGGTTAATCCGAACCGTTCAACATGATCTCCATATGAATATGTACTTGCAAACCAAATTTTTACATTTTTAGAATATTTTTACTTTTTTTTAGATAGGTAGAAAAAAAAATTGATCTAAATGGTACAGAATTTTCAGATCAAGTGATTTTCTAGCTATCTAAAAAAATAGTAAAAAAGTTCTAAAATATGTAAAATTTGATTTGCAGGTACATATTCATATGGAATATCATGTTGAACGGTTCGGATCGACCGTTAGAATTTTGAAAACTCAAATATTGAGCCGTAGCACGGAGGCCCTCTATGCTATACATAACATATTAGCAATTTCCCATATATTTTCTAACTTGTTAGATATAGACAATTCAATATACCAAAATCCATGCAAGTTAGCTATCACTTCACAATTCAAACGAAAGAACGTGAAATATAAACCATTGAAAATTTTTGTTTTAAGAAAATAAACTTTGCCTGATAAAAATGGTCCATAAATCATAAATTATATATCAAATCTCATTATTTTTTTTAAATTTAAATGCTTGACAAATTTATATCATATAAATTATATTCATATAGGCAAATTCTCAGAACTTAATTATCTACGTTCATTGTCAACATCCTGATGATATTCATTGTCAATTAAATATATAACTTTGAATAGCCATTATACTGTAGATTCCACAGTGGCTATGAAGAGTACCTCTGCTGTTGCATCTCAGCCGTTTAGGCTTTCTTAATATGATCTCAGCCCTTCAATCTGTCGTGTAGGTCCAAGCCTATCACATAGATCTCTAGGAGTGCCAACAGATACGGATCGGTGAAAATATTTTCAAAAGACATTGACACATAGATCCCGCTGTGTTGTGGGCCTTTATTTTTTTTTTAAAACTGGCTAAGGCCCAGTATATTAAAAAGAGGAGAATCGGTGGAATTCGTATCTTCTGAGTTTAGATCCGGACCATTAGATTTAAATCCGCACGAATATTAAAATAATTCCGTGCACTACATACGGGGGTCGGATTGGCTCGGTTCTGATCGGACGGTCTGCAGCAGTAGTGTTGTGGGCTTTTGTGGGCCGTGCCATTATCAAAAATATTATCTGCAGACAGGAGACTTCACCCAGGCAAGCCCAAGGAAATGTTGATCTTCTTGCCGGGTATCACTGGAATTCGGATCCAGTGAAGTAACTCAATCTTTGGGTTTTGGATCGAGACTATCCGATTCGAATCTGCGAAAATTTATCTCCGAAGTGAGCGCACACATCCCGACGGCGAATTCGGATCCCGAGAAGATATCGAGCTACGAATTCGAATCGGACGGTTTCAATCCAAAACTCAAAGATTGGGTTACTTTAGGGGATCCGGACCCGTATCACTGTCGGCTCCGGTGAAATCTCCTTCGGCCAACTTCCCAGAAAAGAATTGATTGAGCGATATTTTAGTTATGAAAATAAAAATAAATAATAGATGATAATTGATAATTGATAATTGATATAAAGATTCTAAATGATCAAAATGATGTGACTAGAGTGATATTTAAGCATGGACAAAATCGTTTGAACTTTGAAATAAGATTATTGTGTTAATAAATTAATTAATTGCTTGTGTTAATATCATCATCCAAAGTTGCTTTGAACATTTTAAAATAGGAAAACATACTCTTTACATGGTAGTATTAACCGCTGTTGCATACATTAATTTTAGATGGTTTTACTATTTTTAATCAATTACAAGATACATCTGAACTCAATCTTAAATATTTTAAATAGATTAAAACTATAACATAAAAAAGATCTTGTCTACTTTAGCTCTAAAGACTAAACATGATATATTATGATCTTTAAGATGAGTATTTATAGAAATATCCCTCATTATACAACATTCTTTACTTTTTAATTATGATATTATCAGCTGTATTTAAATTACTTAAACACTGATTACAACAAGTCATTCATTCTTGATCGCAAGTATATGATATAAAATCGAATTAATAAGTAGCTCTGAAGTAATGCTAGGCCTCAACTTTGTTGTTCTTAGAATTAAGACTTTGCTAAGCACCGGCTGTCACTAGACCAGATTGGAGACAATCCAGCTTGTTTGTTTGGATTTGATGACTTGTTACTAAAAACATCCAATAATTATATTTTTTTTTTATTGAGACATATCCAATAATTATATTGGTTTAGTGGTAAAGGGCAACACTTTAATTGAGAAGTCGTGGGTTCAAATTCCAAATGGAGAATTCTTTATGAATAATAATTGAATTTGGAAGTTAAATCTTCATCTTTCTATTATAATCTAGGATCATTTTGGAGGATTGAAGTCATTACCAATGCCAGGAGAGAAACTAGCAGACAGCAATGCGCTGCGCAAGATCCATTTTTCTTAACCAGACTGATAACACACCTGATGAAGATCTCCGTCCAAGGTTCCCAGTTTTGGATTAACAATGATAATCTACTCTTAGTTATATACTCCTTATAAACTTCTTAATACGTACCGGTACCATACATACATTTAGCAGTGTTGTCTCCATGCAAGAAGAAAAACAGCGATGAACAACAGGGAAAGAACCAATTTGTGGGGCCGCAGGGAAACACTTTTCGGGCAGGAGAGGCCAGAGAATATGTGAGTTGAACCTCAAAAAAACATAACATCAGATCTTATCTACTAGTGTTCATTTCAGCTAAAGAGCCGGGACCTACGAAAACAATATAATGATCGTAGAACTCTGCAGTGATCATCTGGCAGAAAGTATTATTGGAACAAAGCAATTCTGAACTGATTAGTTATTGATGTCCATGCAGTGGAGCATTATTTTTAGGCAAAATGATAAATATAAGAACAAGCAAGACATGCAGGAGTTTAATTTCAAGCCTCTTGTCAAATAACACACTGTACAACTTCAAAAATAACATAACATCGTTCTGGAAAAAAAAAATTGAAATAAAAAGCAGCTTACTATACACTATGCTTGATGCCAATCCCAAAGGACAATAAAAGCACCCTGTCGTTGCTCATTATGTATACTGCACACATTGAAATACTCCTCTCCAACAAGAACTTTGGAAAGAAGAAAAAAAAAGTGCCAACAAAGCATCAACAAGCGAACCCAGTCACCAAAATCAGAGTAAGAAAGAATCATAAAATCAAAATCCGCAAATCACCTGTTTCCAACAATGAGGACCCCATCCTCCCCCTCTTCCATGCGCCCTCAAACTCCTCTCCCTCTTATTTTTGTGGACCAGTAGTAAAGGCAGAAGACCATGGATTTCCACTTTTACCCATATCAGAAACCGCATTTTCACTAATTCCAAAATCTATCATACTTGATGCCAATCCCATATCACCAAGATTAGACATATAGACTGGTACTGGAAATTTTGGGGGTAGATTCGGCAATGGAGCCTCAAATTGCAACACGTGCATCGCTTGTCTAATACTAGGCCTTAGATTATAGTCCGGGTGTATGCACCACAACCCAATAACCATCAACCTCTCCATTTCTTTCTCATCATACTTTCCATCTAATCTCTTGTCCACTGCTTCAAGAATTGTGTTTTTCCCGTATAATTCCCATACCCATGGGATCAACCTGACCTTGTTTTTTTCTTCTTTGGACTCTACTGGCCTCCTACCACAAGCGATTTCTAGTGCAACAACACCAAAACTATACACATCAGATTCTTTACTAGCTTTACCAGTAGTAAAGCACTCTGGTGCCAAGTAACCTAAAGTGCCAGCCAATACAGTAGTCTGAGCGGCACCACTGTGGTCCACTAGCTTTGTAAGACCGAAATCGCCTAACTTGGCATTAAACTCCGAATCAAGCATGACATTACTCGATTTAATATCTCGGTGCAGTATGCAACTATCTGCCTCCTCATGGAGATAGAGTATAGCAGATGCTAACCCTAGTGCTATTCTAAATCTTACAGACCATGATAACAACACCCCTTTGCCATACAAATGCGAGTCAAGGCTTCCATTAGGCATCAATTCGTAAACAAGCAAGAGGTCCCCACGTTCATGGCACCAACCAACAAGTCGTACCAGGTTGCGATGCCTTAGCTGGCTGATAATTTTGACCTCAGAAATGTACTCCTTTTTCCCCTGTTGTGACCCCTTAGCGACTCTTTTGATAGCTACATCAAGTTTTAGACTTTTCAAAAACCCACGATAAACCCCTCCAAAACCACCTTGACCCAACTTGTTGGCCTCCGAAAAATACTTTGTTGCAACAGCTAATTCGCCAAAATGAAGCCTTCTTGGGCCTGTTTCTTTTTCAAACTCACCAGAAAGCTCATCATAATCCATGGCATCATCCTCTTCTTCACCTAAAAGTGGCTCTCTTCCTCCCTCTTCTATGCTGTTTCTAACTTTCTTTTTCTTTCGTCCCAAAATAATCCAAGCCAAACAAGCACAGACCAGGATAAAAGCACCAGCAAGTGATGACAAAATAACCCAAAACATGAGACCCTTTGGTTCTATGGTGGAACTAAATTCCCAGTAACTGATCTCATGCAACTCAATAGAAGAACCAGTGGAGGCAGAGAAACCAATTGCAATGTTTTCTGGCAAATAGTCTCTCAAATCAATCTGGTACCATAGGTTGGCATCACCACAAAATGATGGGTTGTCATCATACGTTAAGAAAACACTTAAATTCTTTGCCTTTGCATCATAACTGATCCATGCATTTCCTTTTCGACCATCCTTCATGCTACTATACCAATTTGTTGTTAGTGCTGAACTGATAGAATTAATATCAACACCGATATGATCTGGGCTTGGGTCCCACCAATTCTGATATGTATCAAATTCTATTGCAATGATTTTGTTTGATTGTTGATCGAAACCTGGCTTAGAATCAAATAGGCCAAGGTATCCTCCTGCCGAGTTGTTTGGGAGAATAGAAGGGTAAGGAGAGAGAAAGAAGTCCAAACCATCCCCATTGCTATAATCATTTGTGGCTTTGATGCGGAAGGAGAAATGGGTTGTGAAATGTGCAAGCCTACCTACAATAATATTCATCTTAAACTCTTAGCTTCTCGGTGGACATGAAATTAATATCGACTAAGTAGATTCAACTAAAAGGGTACTCATTGGACCCATTTTTTATGTGCTTCTTTTGTAGTTGCATTATCATTTATATGCTTTTCTAGCTTGGTGCTTTAATTTTATTTAGCCATGGTATGATTCGGTTGGGCTTAATTGAAGCTCTAATAATGGCCTTTGACCCAAAATGAAAAAAAAAAAACAAAGGCAAACGAAACATTAACAGAAACCTTGTCAGTACCAGCAAGGAACTATACTAGTATTCTACTTTTCAAAATAAATTAGACTGGTTTGGTCAAAAACCAGTGAGTATTATCCAATAATTGAGTTGATGTTTTTACCATAGACATTATTTTTACTTGTAACTAATAATAACAAATTGAACCAGTAAAGTACTGAAAAAGGACATGAGCAACCACACAATACCAGTTGTTTTGCTCCAAAGAGGGACTGGCTGAGAGTAGACAGCACGGCCAGAGCTGCTTGTAATAGAAGAATCGAGTTCGTCTTTGGTCAATCGTATCACCTTGTTGAAGAAGGCATGTCCCTGGAAGTCGATCATGTCTGGCGCGTTTGCTCCCATGGCCGAGAAATTAAATGCGAATGAGAAAGCAGTCGAGAGTGGTACAAGGGGTAATGTGGAGATGAGAAGGACGAGGAAGGAGGGGATGGAGGTAGAGGGTTGCGACCTTTGATTAAGGGAAGCCATTAATGGGGAGGTTGAGGTTGGATTTGTCGACTCTGAATGTGATCGGAGAGGAGAGCGGTTTTACTTTGACACTATCTTCTTCGCCGATATGGGAACGCGTATCCTCTGCATTAACTCCAAAAGGAATCTTTTTGAGTTAATGAATCTGAACTGTCTGGGGGTGTTCGGCAGCCCTCCTTAAGGGGATGAGGATTAAAAGTTTAATCCTCGCTAAGGAGCTCTTGTTCGGTAAAGTGGTAAGATTAAGAATGAAGATTTAGTTGAATAAAATATATATTTGATATGTAAAGACTTAAATGACCCTCCCTTCTCAAATACACATTTCTTGCTTCACGTAATGTTTCAAACAATACTGTATCATCTTCTCGCAGAAATATGGTATTCGATTCAAGAAATGCTTGGTTATTAGAAAAAAAATTGCACACACCCTTTTAAGTTAAAGCAAGAAATTACAGAAATCCATCAAGTAGCCAAATCATTCACTGAGTATTGCAATTTTTTAAAAACAAAATGGGACGAATTAGGTGTACCAGTTCATTGCCTTTCTAAATACCAGGTCTGAGTTAGTCCGGTCTCAAATTACCTTCTATAGTGTCGTAGCCATGGTAGAAAGAGAGGAGACGAGGAAAAGAAGAGGTAACGACAGTGGCAGCGGCAGTGGCAGGTCACACGAAGAAAAAAGAAAAATCGCCTTATTAAGATGGGTCTCAAAATAAAGAGCATTTCAATATGGAGATTCTTGTAATGTTAGATTTACAAGCTTGTTGCTTGAGAATCACCAATTTAGATCAGAAAATGATGGAGTTTCATTTCTTTTGCACCTGGAATTAGGCGGTAGACTGGGGAGAGAAAGTACGAATAATAATAAAAAATGAAAGGTTTCTTAAGGAGCGTGGGTAAAATCGTCCATAAAGTCTTTGAAAATGACTCTAAGGAGGGGTCAGATCTTAAGGCGAGGGGGTAGCCTCCTTAAGCCAATTCACTAAGGAGCTCCCTTAATCTTATCTAAGGAGTGCTTGTTCGTCAGGATTAAGAGAGATTAAGGCTAAAGGAAGCCTAAGGAAGTCACGCCGAACAGCTACTCTGATTTTAAACGGAGCCAATCCGGCTTCTGACTATAACTTAGAAGGATTTTCAATATTCGTGCGATCTAGTCTGCACGAATCAAGACAGATCAGATGGTCGAAATTCATTAACTCAAAAGATTCCCTTTTGAGTTAATGCAGAGGATACGAATTCCCGATATGGACGGGCGAGAATCGGGAAGAAACAGGAGGGGACCCCTGCACGAACGGATCTGATTCAGATCTGATATGGTTTTGACCGATAATATTAGGCTTGCAGACGAATGAGCAATTGAATTGGGTAGTTGACTTGGGTTGGCTACCTTTTGCATGTATGCCATGAGCCCATGGCACTACTGCTTTTAGAAAGTGGCTCCTTAGATATCTTTTATAAATTTTACTCAAATTGATGCACATTTATCCAGAGTAGAACTAGAGTGTTAAGTCATCAAAATCTTTAGTTACTTCAAAATTTATCGAATTGATTTTAAATAATGAATTTAAAATTTTGAAATTGATCTAACATTTATAAATTTTCAAATTAATTTAGTATAAAAGCAAATTCTTTGAAAAACATGCCTCCAATACTTATTGAAATTCTTTCAAACAATGGATTCCAACAGTTGAAATCGATCTATTTCATGAGTAATGTATTTACATATCAAATTTATAAATTTTCGCTAGAATTAACTTATAAACTTTTTTTTACAATTTGACTTTACACTAAATTAATTAGAAAATTTATAAATTTGACATGTAAATACATCACTTGTGAAGTAGATCGATTTCAACAAATTTGAAGTTCTACTCGTATGACATCACCATAAACAATATTTTCAAATGCCACTTTTATAGATATAAAAGAATAAATTATGAAGGAGTAGAACTAGGGTGTTCCTAAGTTAATAATGTTTTTTTGTGAACTCAATTTTAGAATCTATCGGAATGCTTCAAATAACCAGTTAGAACCATTGAATCCATCTACCTTACAAGTTGTGTTTACATGCAAACAAATTAAATATTCGAATTAATTTAGGATAAAATCAAGCAATCAAAATTAGAAGATTTATAAATTAATTTTAATGTATTTATTTTTTAAAAGTTTTTTTTACCACTTGACTCAATACAAAATTAATTCTAAAATTTAAAATTTTCACACATAAATGCATCACTCATAAGGTGAACGGGTTTCAACAGTTCAAATTTGTCATTTGAAACCAATCTGAATGTAAAAATATTTAAAAATTTAATCTCACAAATGTAGATTAAACTGCAATAAATAAAGATAGTTTGAAAGTAATCAAGGAACAATTACTAAAATTGATATAGAAAAAGAGTACTTTCTACAATTATGTGTATACATATGCCCTTAGACTATCTCTGTGTAGTGATATACTGATATGCTTGTAAATTAACCTTTTAACTTTCAATCTTATTTGAATTAATCTAAAAAACTATATTAAAATTGTCAAATAATTGTAGAAATAATTCCTCTCCTAATAAATAACAACACGTAAATTGACAAAGTAGAATCAAAATTTAGGCTCGCAAAATTTCCAAAGAGTAAATAGAGAAACCAAAATTACTACTGGCAAGGCCCACTGAGGCCCTATTCACATGCATAAAGAAAACCAAAAGGTCATGTCTAGTTCATTGCATTCCTTCACTAGAACTTCGAAAGCATTAAACTTCTAAGACAAAAAAAAAAACATTCCTAAACTTCGGTCTTCTGAGAAATTTCCTCAGTAGGAGGTTGAATGAACTTTGTAGCCGGCTTAGAGAGCAAGTCAGTATATTGCTGGTATGGCGACAAGGTAAATCTAGTCTCCATCCAAAAATCAGGTGTGAGGAACCCGTATGTTTTCATCAAGCAGTCAAATGTTGCCTGAAAAATAAAAGAACGCAATTTAAATAATAAGTTAGCAGATAAACAAAGAGATTTCACACTACCCAACCATGCGATATTAAAAAGCACCAACAAACTACATGTAGGACTCTTAAAAAATTTAATTAATAGAATTTGGAGAAACAATACAAAAAACAAGCATGAGTAGTAAGACATGCAAATCGTCTTGGATGAATAAATGATGAATATAACAAGGGTTCATGCTTTGCTCCAAATCTCCATTTTCAAAATTTTCAGACGGCTATCTGAACAGCGCAATTAATACACATCCAATTATAATAGAGGTCTCCTTATCCAAAAGATTGTGAAAAAATCTAAAAAAAAAAATTTGGCTTCCTACAATATTTAAATATGTATATCAAATTGAGTGAATCCACGGTTCGAATCAGAAAGTAGAGATTTGGGATAAGACATGGGACAACCTGTGTTTCGCACATTTTAGCCCAACCCACTATAGTTAGGAATTTGCATCCTCTGAGATATCTCAATTTTTGCATGTTTTATTGTAAAATCTCAACCGTTCAAAAACGTTCTGCACGAATCTGAAAGCACAAATAATACTGGCCCCCGCGCTATCCCCAAATAAGCACCGGACACGTCGGTCAAGCAAAAGTTGAGATATCTCAGAGGATATGCACTCCTATAGTTAGCCCAATTTCATACCAACAAGAAGGCTAATCCTCAAATTATTTGCAATTTAAATACAATAAAAAAAGTAAAACCTAGCAAGAATTTATGAGAAAACTAACAAGAGCATTTGAATTTTATTACCATGCTCAGGAAATCCAATTAGTTAAACAGCTAAAGACATTACCACCCAAGAACCCAACACATCTGTAATCAATTATTAAATAAATAATAGAAGATTAGAATTTGTACCTTGACAAAGTTTCCAAGGGTCTTGGTAGAACCACGAGAAGAGGTGAACACATCCTCGATACCGGCAAATTGGAGCACCTTCTTGGGCACACGAGCTGCCACAATTCCAGCACCACGTGGGGCTGGCACCATGCGCACAGTGACAGACCCGCACTTGCCAGTGACCTTGCATGGAACGGTGTGGGGTTCTCCAATCTTGTTACCCCAGTAACCCCTCCTGACAGGAACGACTGACAGCTTGGCAAGGATAATTGCACCTCGAATAGCAGTAGCTACTTCCTTTGCGCACTTGACGCCGAGGCCCACATGGCCATTGCCATCACCAACCACTACAAAAGCCTTAAAACGAGTCCTCTGACCAGCACGGGTCTGCTTCTGCACTGGGGTGATCTTCATCACCTGTGTACAAAAGGAGTATTTTCCAATAAGTAAGACAGAGGTGATGGAAAAACTAAATGACAATATATATGCTAAAAGGCCATAAGCAATATGGATAAACCAAAATGCAGGCTTATCTGGCAATTTTTTTAAAGGTTAGTGGCTTTAATTGCCTACTAACAATTCCATTGATAAAAAACATATTTACAACGAGTCAAATGACCCTAATTCCTAGATCTACTCTTTTATTCTCACAAAATCCTCTTAACTACTCTAATCCTCTGATCCTGCTTATATATACTCTTAATATTCTATTACCTTAATCTCAATCTCTCCACACCATCAGCCTACTATTGTACATTACTGATGTTGAAAGTGACTCTTAAATTCATGTAATTGACCATTATCGAATATTGCCGGAAATTCATTGATTTACAGATGAAACTTTATTACTGCAGCACAATATTCGCAATTCAAATTAACAACACCCGGAATCTTAACCCAGATATTGTCCTTGATACAGTACGAGTGCTTCACATTGTCAAACACCATGACTAAATACAACACATAAAACCTCTGAAATTAATCTCAAAATCCCAACTTTATTTTTACCTTTTCAAAAGAGAAGCATCGAATAATATAATGTAAACAAATATTACTCTCTTAAAAATCATGCAATACGCAGGATGTCCGTCACATCACAAAAAGATCAAGGGACGAAACAAACAGGTCAATTCAGGATTGTAAGATCGTTTGGTTGTTAAAATTAAGATTGATTCGTTGACACTACCTCATCTTTCAAATCTTTTGTAAGTGACTCCACAATTTGATGCTCCTTGACAGGAAGAGAGTGCAGATAGATCTGCTCCATGGAGGTGATGTGACCCGTCTCGACGAGACGGCCGAGCTTAGTCACTGGGACCCATTTCTTCTCCTCCGTCCTGTTGCCACGTCGCCCACCGCGCCTGTCGCCACGGCCACCACGGCCGCCGCGCCCTCCGCGACCACCCTCTCCGTCTCCACGGCCTCCGAAACCGCGTCCGAAACCGCCTCTGTCAGCCATGCTATCTCTTTCTTATATTAGGATTTTCGACGGGGAAGAGGGAAATGAGCCGCCACACGAGTGCCAGGAGACTGTAGACGAGAGACGAAAAAGCGGAAGTTGGCGAACGTATATTTGATGGGAGGACCTAGGGTTTAAGGTATGGAACAATTGGTCTCAGGCTCGGCTATTTGGAGGCCTGTATCGGTAGTTACTTTTGGGCCTTTTGGGGAATTTGGAAACTGTTGAGAGAAATCAATTGGGTTTCGACTTTTGAACGACTTCCCTTACTTTTTTGTTATAAAATTCGATCAGAAATATCTAGTCCGTTTGAGTGGAATCCGTATCTACCTGAGTCGCTGCTCATAAGTTGAGTCCGAGTTGAGGGCAACTTGAATTCAACTCGTGAATTCATGAGTCGAGTTGAGTCTGAGTATTTAGTTTTGAGTCAAAAACTCTAATTTGAATTCAACTCGCGAATAACTCGAGTCAACTCGAATCGACTCGTGATTCGTAAATAGTACATAATTTATCAAATTAAAAATTATCAAAACAAAATATAACAAAAAAACATAGTACACAATTTAAAACTTTACCTAATGAAACAGTGACAAATACATAATTAAATAGTACAAAGTTTACCAAATTACTAAATAGTACAAAGTTAACAAAACATTACATAGTTTACCAAGTCAATGAGTCAACCGAGTTGATTCAGAACCAAATTGGGGACAACTTAGATTCAATTCATGAGACAACCGAGTCAATAAACTCGAGTTAGTTTTAACTCGAGTTGTTGGCGAGTCGAATCCAAATTAATTCCGAACGAGTTATGAGTCATAAGTTTTTTTGTGCACCCCTATACCTGACTGAGAACAATTAACTGATCTCAGCCGAGCGATTGGAATTAAGTGTCAATTTAGATATCCCTATAGAATCTGTTTTGAGATTTGTGTCAAATTAAAATTGACGATTCAGATCTAATTGTACTCAATCAAGTATTGCACTGTATACGAATTTGTTTGAGTGAGGCTGCGGTTCTATATATGGTCTATGTTGATTGTACTATAATTAATATTTTATTTTAAAGTTCAAATAGTTGATTTAAACCGTTCAACGTAATATTTTATTTTAAAGTTCAAATAATTGTAGTGTAACAAAATGCGGTTCATGCGGCTGCATATTCAACACATATTCGGCTGCATATTTTTACCGCATATTTAGCTGCATATTACCGCATACTTGTTTATATGATACCACATACTACCGCATACTTATTTATATATATACTAATTCTCATTTTAAAATCCGCATATATAAGTCCGCATAAAAATCCGCATATGCGGCCGCATACCATATATGCAGTATGCAGTGGCCTATCCGCATACCACATAGAAACCGCATTTTAAAACATTGAATAGTTGATTTAAACTATTCAACGTAATTTTCATATAAAAATGTATTTGCAGACTAATTTTATATTTTTATAATTTTTTACTATTTCTTAAATAGATAAAAAAATCACTATTTTTTAATAGTCTAGAAATTTTAGATCAAGTGATTTTCCATCCATCTAAGAAAATACTGCAAAATTCTAAAAATGTAAAATTAGATCTATATGTAGGTGTGTAAATGGATCAAATACGGATGGATAAAAATGAAATTATGTATCTGTTGTAATTTTTCAGATACAGATCGATGATCATCAAATCGGACATATGCGAATACGGACATGATTGATTAACAATATTGGAATTCAGATCCTCCCCGGTACCGTAATAGGGAATCTTTTACAATTACTTGATCTGGACCGTTCTTTTTAACTTGGCACGAATCTCAAAGCCCAATAATATTGCCCTCTCTGTCAGCCCGACTCTCAAAGCAGCTGAGAGTTAATCTAAAAAGTCACAGTGTATTGTGTGTGTGCTAACCTTTTTAATTGATTTAGGCCTTCTCCGTGATCTTAAAAATCATCAAAACTGACAGATAAACAAATGTATATATATATAAGAAGAGGAGGGTTCAAATGCCTCCATTTTTCATGCCTCCACCATGCCTCCATTTTTAAAAACTTTAATAACTCAAAATTTAAAACTTAAAAATCAAAATAAAACCGTTGGATATGATCTAAATCATTTTATCTATGCACGTGTAAAAAATTATCACATTTCAATTTTGTTTTGGTTGTCATCAAGAGCTTGTAAAAAAACATACTAATATGGATAATTTCTAGACGTTGATTTTTCAACTTATTGATTCACATAAAAACAAAATCAAAATGTAATAATTTTTTATGAGCACATAGATAAAATGATGTAGATCATATCCAACGGTTTTATTTTGACTTTTAGGTTTTAAATTTTGAGTTATTAAAGTTTTTAAAAATGGAGGCATGGTGGAGGCATGAAAAATGGAGGCATTTGAACCCTCCTCATATAAGAAATACTACGTTGGCCTCATTTTCTTCATTATTTAGGCCTCTTTTTATGTGCGTAAAAGTACACTTGCTAAAACATACATGTACGACAAATGTTATGTAAAAAATTATCATATAATGTGATTATCGTGTACTGTGCATATCAGTTTATTAATTAATGTAGACGATATTCTAACTGTATGATTGTTAATTTTTACAGATGAGCTCTAAAAATATTGTAGGTACAGAACTATAAAATCTTGATAGGAGGATTGAAATTTAAATTTACAAAATATGAAAGGTGAGAATTATCACAAAATAAAGCTTTAATTATTAAATTACGAGTAAATATTTGATATTTTATGAGATAATTGGTCAATTAAATTTCAATATACATAATTAATTTTTAAAATCATAGAATGACTTAGCCACATTTGACAAGCTTTAAATTTGTCCCTGAAAATATGTCTTTACACGTGCTAAATTCATACATACTTAAATGAAGCGCAAACCATAAATATACATATAAAATTCATCTAAAATAATTTCGTAGTGTGTTGCGTCGATCAACTGATATTTTGATCAATTCAGGCATCATGTTTTATCTTAAAAATCACCCAAATTGATAGATAAATAATTACTAATTTCTTCTATATTTGTACTAAATCAAAGTAAACTAAATAATATTATGCATAAAATTCTTATCAAATTTATTTACAGCGGGTTAGATGTGTCTGTTGGTGTTGTTAATTAATTTAGACTGCGTTTATGATCATAGTGACAAACAAATAGTTCGGATTCGGTTCGGCGGGGTCAAAAGTTCGTGATTCGGGTATAATTCATGAATGATTCGGTACAACAATGAAGCAAAAAAAAAAACCAAAAGAAACCCCAAAAAAAAATTTCGTGTTTTTCTCGTGAATAATTCATGATTCGCATTTTATTCGTGAATAATACGTATTATATTTTTTTTGGTTTTATTCGGAGTTCGGTTCGGAATCGTCAAAAAAACAAATAAAACGCGAATTATTCGCGTATATTGTCATTATGTTTACGATTATACGAACTCTATATTATATGTTTTTGTACATGAATAAATTAATGTTTGCTAAAACAAACAAGAGGAGGGTTCAAATGCACCATTATTTTTGTGCTCCAATATGCTCCACATCCTTTTATCTCCATTCTCAAAGTCCGAACAGTCGATCTGAACCGCTCAACATGATCTTCGTAATAAAATATGCTTGGATACCAAATTTTATATTTTTTAGAATTTTTTTACTATTTTTTTAGATAGGTACAAAATCATTTTTTAAGGAGATTATGGACCATTCGATAAAGTTATATTGTACCTATCTAAAAAATTAGTAAAAAAATTCTAAAAAATATAAAATTGGTCTCCAAACATATTTTATTATGAAGATCATGTTGAACGGCTCGGATCGACTGTTCGGACTTTAAAAACAGAGATAAAGAATGTGGAACATATTGGAGCACAAAAATTATGGTGCATTTGAACCCTCCTCAACAAACAAATAGAATAAATATTGTACATAAAATTTCGTTAGAATAAATACATAAACCTGTGTAGGTTAAACAGAATAAAAGTAAACTGCTCTCACCCTTGAGAGTTGAGAAGCACAAGCACAGAGGCAGGTGAGCAAATGTCTAATGTGATCTAAGCGCTAACGTATTAACACTACCCCATAAGCCGCCACAGAAGACACAAGAGGCGGGCCGGGGCATACACAGTTGCACACTGACACTGGGCTCCATGCGAAGCGGAAATCTTTATCTCCGGCTCTTCACCAAGCGGAAATGCCCATCGCTGTCCAGGTTCAACGAATCCATCACACAAAAGAAAAGATTCTCTCAATCCTCTAAAAATATAACCTGGTCCCGCCCGCCAACAGAGCACATCTATTATCCGTGCAACCGGATCACAGCAAAACGATGTTCCTGGCAGGTGGTTAGGCTAAAGCCTAATTAAACAAAGTGGTAATCAGAAACAGATAGCTGACCTCTGGGTCCCAGTTTTCCTTGGTACATATACAATATTAACTTAATATTTAGGCCAGGTGCAGATAGACTGATACGGAGGGGACCGTTCTCACTTTATTTGACTGATATGTTGGATAGGAGTCCACTTGCGTAGCCATTTTGGCTGCAATTGCCTCTGGCAATGGCTTCGTAAATTTCGACCTTCTTTTGTTTTCCCTGAAAAGCGAAGTCTTAAAAAGATAAACCTTTTTGCGCATATGTCCGTTCAAGAAAATAAATATTTTTTTCTCATGTCTGTTCAAAAAAATAAAAACACGCATCCTGTCTGTGTAGAACAAAGGTTTAAATAGCGTTTATCGCGTTACAGTGGAATGGCTAAAAAACAACGCTATTGTCATATTGTGTCATTATAGCGCGCTATAGCGTGCTATAACGCCATATCTTTTATGATCCGCAAATGCTAAGGGCCTGTTCGGCGCCCCAATGTTGCCGTGGGAAAAAAAAAAAAATTCACTCAGAGTGAATTTTTTTTTTCCCACGGCAACAGTAAAATTTAGTTCAATTTTTTTTTTATCCTATATCCATACCCATTCCTTAGAGGGCCGAACAGGCCCTAAGGGCCGAACAGGCCCTAAGGACCTGTTCGGATGTCACGGGATTACACGGGATGGGATTTGACGGGATGAGAACTTACTTTTGAAAAAGCGGGAACCCATACTCATAGGTACGCACAGGAATTATTATGGGAAATGTATTGAATAGGTGTTCGGTTGTACCGTGGGATTAATTGTAGGAAAGCTCATTTTTCTTTCTAAAAATATTTGATATATACAATTATTTTATTTATAAAATTATCAATAATGCAGCTAAATAAAAAATCAAATAATAACATTAGTTATTAATTTTTATTTTATAAAATATAAATTTATTTTTATAATTAAATAAGAAATATCTAATGATATGAATATGCTATTTCCTTTGCATTCAATGCTCCGAAAATAGCAGTTGTATTTATGAAAATTGGGTGTTTGGAAAAAAAATATATTGGATAAAGATTAATTAATTGATCTAAACTTTGGAAAAAATTAAAACACCACTACATGTGTACATATGAAGCATAAGAAAAAAGCTCCATAATTCGCATGCCGAGAAAACATTTCTACTTGCCGAGAAAACAATTATCACTTTGAATATACAAACAAAATTGCCTCTAAATAACAATAACTTCAAAGTCCAAATTATTGTGACACAAAGTATATTCCAACTACAAAGTGGTACCGTAGTCCGTACCAATCCATGATTTCTTACCATAGTTCATGCCTGCTGGTTCTCCAATGCCGGCAGTACCGGATCTCGTACCAGTGGTACCGGACCAAAAATAGAAGAGGATAAGAGTTAATCATTAAATCTTTTTTTAATTAATCAGTCATTTTTTTTCTTCCATTCAAAAGTGGAGATCAAGAGACTAATATTTACCAGTAGAAAAATGGCTCTGTGCTTTCGCTGTTAAACCACAAGTCATAGTGCAAATGCAAATTGTGGCTATATCGGTGGTAGGATCAATCTGTGTGAGAATTGTTTACAATAAGGAATTAAAAATTCAAAGATCAGCCATAATACACAGAAAAAATTAAAAATTAAAAATTCCTGAAAATTAAAAATTCCTAGACAGCTCCTAATACACGGAAAAATTCAAAGATCAACCCATAATCTACACTTTGCACAAATTGAAGCAACTAAAGAGAGAGTGAGAGAGAGAACAAAAGAGAGAGACGGAGCATACCAAGAATGGAGAGATGGAGAGAAGTACGACAGGAGCTTGGAGGCGGCTGCGAGTCTGAGGCGGAGAGTGAGGCTGAAGGCGCGAAGGAAGATACAAGCGGGGTCGGGGTGGAGAGGGTGGAGGTGAGGTGCGAAAGAGAGAGAGAAGAGACTGTCGTCCACGGAAAAAAAAAAAATTGAGTCCGACTGAATTTTCGTTTTCCCACCAATTTACGCTGTGTGGGGAAAGATGTTGGAAAAACGATTGGAACAAATTGGGAAAAAACCGACCATCCGAACTGGTGTATGAAATAAGAAATATAATCTCAATTCCCTTAAAACTTACCCATTCCCACTGAAAAACTATACATCCAAACACGCCCTAAATTCTTTAGCTTTAATGACTTTTAATTACCAATAAAATAATATTTTTTTCTTCAAGTTCTTTAATTTACTAGATTTTAATCACTAGTTACATATAATACGGAAACTAAATTCAATCAAATTTATCATAAAATTACATTAACCATAATTTAACCGCACAATTATATCAATATAATCTATAGATGCACATATTTTCTTAGCTTTATTTTGGTACAATACAAGATGTGATAATTCTTTTTTTAAATTATATTTATATTTGTCTGGTGTTATTGAATTCTACAAATGCAGATGTTTTCAACTGCAAAGCTAAAATGTTCAGTGCCAAAAGAAGGAGCATAGTCCATATCTGAATTTGAAAGAGAGATTGAAGCATTGACATATATGATAACAACTTAAAACTTAATTGGTTCTTCATATATTGTTTTTGTTTGAATTATAAAGTGAAATTTATAGTTGATTGTGAATCGATCATTCTTGTATGTACTCTAGCTTTATACTTGTTCAAATTTATTTTGAATAAAAGATTAGAAGAGAGTGAGTTAAAGAAGAATTTGGTTGGCTTACTAGTAGAGATTCTTTTTACATTGTTGTTAATGTCTTAAATTGTCATTGTTTGATGTTTATATATTTATTTACCAATTTCGATACAATCAAGTAAGTTTCCTCTGTTAATTCGGAATTAAAAAGAACTGCACGAGTCAGATAACTCGTCTACGTTCATGTTCATCGAAATATTTAATGAAATATCAAATATTCGAGGTTCTCCGTGCAAAAAGACGAGTTATTTCTCTATTCGGCAATTAAATAATATTTTTTTTAAAGAATAAAAGGCGACGGAGGACCAGAGGCGGAGGCATAAAGTTAAATCAAACCAAAATCCAAAATCTCATCTCTCACCTCGCACACACGCTCACTGATCCCAGCATACATCGAGCAGCCTCCTTTCTTCTCTCCACCGCTCCTTTTTGTGTGCGGTCTCTTTCTCTCCTATTAGCTTGCTGACATGGCGGCAGCTTCGGCGACACCTGCCGTGATGAAGACTGGGGTGGTCGGAGACCAGAAGGTTTCAACGAGCAGGTTCTTTGGGATGCGGCGTGAACCAGTTCACAGATCGCTCCGGTCTCTGTCGCTCGGGCCGTTGGACAGCTCTTCTCGCGCCATACGCGCCACCTCAAGCCCCGCGGTACGATCATAAGAACTACTTTTGCAATTTGTTTCACTTAGATTGCTCGAATTGACTGATTGCTTGTTTGCATCTGTAATCCTCTTTCATATAATTTATGCACTTTGGAGTTTCACATTATGACGCGGAAATCTGTACGAACCACTTAGCTCCGGCGCTTGATTAGAGTACAGACATGCATTTGTACAGTATATATGCTGGGCAAATTCGGATTCAATTTGGTACATTTTCTGTGAAATTATGCCTCGTTTTTGTCCAAAAGACAGGATTTTGAGTGCATTGCAGTGCCAAGAAATGCCAAAAACATGCATGTTCAGGATTAATAACACTAAATTCAATTTTAAGATACAAGTCTGTATTGTTGTTCTTTATGTACTCAATCAAACGTGTGTCCATTTTGAAAGGTCATAATAAATTGAAGCTTATTTTTGACAAATATCAAGTTTCTGGAAAATCAACGCACTTTATTTGACCACTTAGTTTGGCAGACTCTCACTGCTTAAGTTCTTCATCCTGCTAAACTATTTTTGACAGAGATTTTGACATAGCTGGCCTGGTCATGTATATTGAATTCAATCAAATTATTGAAGTGAGCAAACGTTTTTCAATGATCTTTAGTTCTCTTTTCACTTTTACTCGATAGTAAATTTTGGGGCATCTGTTAGTTTGCCAACATTTTAACACGTTAATAGCTATTTTCCACGTGCAGACTACACAACCAGAAGAAATTGAAGTTAAGCGGAGCAAGGTTGAAATTATCAAAGAGCATAGCAACTTCCTTCGCTATCCCCTAAATGAAGAACTTGAAACAGAGGCCCCGAACATTAATGAAGCCGCCACGCAACTAATAAAGTTTCACGGCAGCTACCAACAAACCAACCGTGAAGAACGGGGCAAAAAATCATACAGCTTCATGCTTCGCACCAAAAACCCTTGTGGAAAAGTGCCCAATCAGCTCTACCTTGCTATGGACTCGCTAGCTGACCAGTTCGGCATTGGTACACTGCGGCTGACGACTCGTCAGACCTTTCAGCTCCATGGGATTTTGAAAAAGAATCTCAAGACAGTACTTAGCACGATAATAAAAAACATGGGGTCGACACTTGGTGCATGCGGTGATTTGAACAGAAATGTACTAGCACCAGCAGCTCCTTATAATTCTACTAAAGAATACGTATTTGCACAGGAGACGGCAGATAATATAGCGGCTCTATTGACACCTCAGTCTGGTGCATATTATGATGTGTGGGTTGATGGAGAGAAGATCATGTCAGCCGAGCCACCAGAAGTGGTTAAGGCACGAGAGGATAACTCACATGGGACAAACTTTCCTGACTCGCCGGAGCCGATATATGGCACCCAGTTTCTACCTAGGAAGTTCAAAATTGCTGTGACAGTACCAACTGACAACTCGGTTGACTTGCTGACAAATGATATTGGTGTGGTGGTTGTTTCTGATAGCAATGGAGAACCCCAAGGGTTTAACATATATGTGAGTAAAGAATCTTAATTTTTGTTAATGCTTCCTTGAACTATTCTATATCTTTCTATTTTTTTAAATTTTTTTGCTTATTGTATGTTATCCAAGATTTTTTGTTGAAAAGAGATACTACTGTATTGTTCCAAAATATAGCATACCAACCACTGCATGGACCATGCAGGTACATGTATGTACAATTTCCAGTTTCTCTTACAGCAAAGCGACCGATGATATATGCATCCAAGTTATCCTGCTATCAGTCAAACAGCCTTTTCAATTTTTCTTGCATTGAGCCGACTTTTTTAATCTAACACATATTTTGATTTGTCCTCAATATGTTTTGTAGGTTGGAGGTGGCATGGGGAGAACTCATCGGGTGGAAGCAACCTTTCCCCGGCTGGCTGAGCCACTAGGCTATGTCCCTAAAGAAGATATATTATATGCTATAAAAGCTATTGTTGTCACCCAAAGAGAAAATGGGAGAAGAGATGACCGGAGGTATAGTAGGATGAAATATTTGGTTGATAAGTGGGGAATTGATAAGTTTAGAAGTGTGGTTGAGCAGTACTATGGGAAGAAGTTAGAGGCTTTTCGTGAGTTGCCTGAGTGGGAGTTCAAGAGTTATCTTGGTTGGCAAGAGCAGGTACCTGTGATCTTTTGTTTTATTTTCATATTTTCCTGTTTAAATATATGTTTCTATTATCAGGATTCTGCTAAAAACTTGACTGGGTTTTGTGCCAAAAAAGGAAAAAAGAATGTTAAAGGAACCTTCAAAAAATTGGATGACTGCTAGTATGCTTAATGACTCCTTGAAAGAATTAAATAATGGATAAACACAGTTATCTCAGTTTATTATGGCTGGATAGTTGTATGTTTTGAAAATACTTTCAGAAGCTATGTTAAGAATATTCCTAACCAATTTATAAGAATTGCTTGTGTATCTTCCTTTTCAAAGTTCACGATCTAATTTAAGTTTCTTTTCAGGGTGATGGAAAACTTTTCTGTGGCATACATATTGACAGCGGTCGTATCGGAGGCACTGTTAAGAAAACATTAAGGGACATAATTGAGAAGTATGGATTAAATGTTCGGCTCACCCCAAACCAAAATATAATGTTGATAGACATTGAACCTTCATGGAAAGATTCCATTGCTAATTCACTTGCTCAAGCAGGATTATTGGTAAAGAAAATAATGATATCTTCCATTTAAATATCAATTTTTTTTTATGTAATGCAGTGTTGTAAAGGGTACTTTAGAGGTGGAAATATTGGCCCCACATTTTTATACCCGCTTTTTGGTCAGATCCCATGGCCGGCAGGTTGATGCTTGACCTGATTCATTTGCCAGTATAAGAAGCCAAGCCAGATTTTACTAAACTTTGTTCAAAAAATGTAAAAGACATAAACCAATGATTTATCTCATGACCTGCTGGTGGGGGTTTGTACAGTAATATTCTTTTCAACAGTAGAAAATGGTGTTTCTGAAGCCTACCACTTGACTATTCCTATCTATCTTGTATTTATTTGAACTTTTGATTCCAGACTTTTATCTTGTGGTCCTTATCACACTTTTTACAATAATTGCTAATTTTGATGATAATTTTTTGGCAATTATTTAGGAGCCTGAGGATATAGATCCTCTCAATTTAACTGCCATGGCTTGTCCAGCTTTTCCACTATGCCCGCTTGCTATAACTGAAGCTGAAAGAGGGATCCCTGGTATTCTGAAACGAGTCAGAGCTGTTCTTGATAAGGTACTTAATTATCCTAGTGCAAATGCATGATCCATCGTTGTATTACATCGTTGTATTACATCGTTGTATTGTCAGGTAGAGCTTGGTTGATTATTGATATTTTTTTTTCCTCCTTTGGTTCAGCATGGAATAAATGGTAATGAGTCCCTGGTAGTAAGAGTCACTGGATGCCCCAATGGTTGTGCTAGACCTTACATGGCTGAGCTTGGTTTTGTTGGAGATGGCCCAAATAGCTACCAGGTATTTGGTTCTACTTTCGTCGCACTTCTATTGATACATGCTTAGGTTCATTAAACTTTATATTCTTCTTGGTCTGATTTTAAATAAGATTTCTGTAATTGACAATAGATCTGGCTTGGGGGGACACCAAACCAAACTGTTCTTGCGAGATGCTTCATGAATAAAGTTAAGATCCAGGAGTTGGAGAAGGTTTTGGAACCTTTATTTTACAATTGGAAAATTAGCCGCCTGCCAAGTGAATCTTTTGGCAGCTTCTGTAACCGGATGGTATGCTGTAAATTTCTGCATTTAGCCTTCTTTTTCACCCAATTGCTTGATCTATTTATTTTTTCTTGATAGCAATTTTGCCACAGTTTTTGCTGGCCCAACAGTTGTTCTCAGTTTCTCTTAATAATGTCAGTTGCTCTCAGTTACAGGGGTTTCTACTGGTATCAGTATTCACTTGTGTGTGACATAATGCGTCAGAAAGCAAAAATATGAGCCTACATATGACCAATTGAATCATGAAAAATGACAACAAAATCAATTAATTACTAACAAGTACAAATCAATGACAATAGGAAAGTCATTCTGACAGTATTGGTAGGGGTACTCGTGAATCTTATTGCAGCATTTTTTTTTTACTTGAGAGTTATTTTTCCTGCATATTTCAGTATTTTTGCTGTGAAGGTGATTACTGATTAGTATTCTGTTCATTTTCCCAGGGATTTGACCAGTTGGAAGGTTTGGTAAACAAATGGGATGGTTTGGTGAAAGCTTCTACAGTCGCATAACTGATGCCTATGTACAGTTTTGCCACTTCAAAAATAAACCGAAAAGTGAATCAACAGTTCGCAGTTTGTGTTATAATTGTAAGCTGAGAAGTTTAGTTGGTCTTCTCCTTTTTTGTCAGTATGGAAAATGTTACCTTTTAAAATTTGCTATTAATTTTGTTTGCAAACAAAAAGATCGCCTTAAACCTGAGGATTAATTAAGTGAATAAATGGCCGATCTTTTTCATAGTATTATCATGTTCTTTACTTTTCGCACAAATGTTTTTGTTTTTAATTCTCGGATTTGTTTCTAAAAGAAATCCCAGTGAAATTATTAGAGTAAATAAATTAAAACACGGCTATTCTCCTACTCTCTTATGTGGCCAACACAGACCGGAGAGATGTTTAGTTGTTTACAACACAAACCAACAGCATATGCGCATTCTTTGATGCAATTTGTTATCGTAGACTCTTAAATTAGGCGATCAAACTAAAAAAAGTTGAACAGGCTATTTATTTTTGTTTCGAGTTTGGGAAATAGTACATTAGGTAGATTTTCTGCTAAACTGAAGGATGATATCAGTCGTGTTAAGTTTTGAGTTATATTTTAATAATTCAATGCAATTTGACTTGTAATTTCAAATAGATGGTTTTTCTATTTTACTTAATAAATTTGACTACAATGACTAATACGTTGCTTTCGTTTCTTTACTCTTTTGGTTCTGTTTAATAGAAACCAATGTTGTTTTCTTTTCCTTTTGTGTTGTTTTAAAAAAACTAATATAAAATCCGCCCGACGTGCGGCCTCTCTGTTGCTTTTAAAATAACCTTATATTTTTTTTAAATTTTGTCTCGAGATTCAAATACCTTTAGTTATTATACTTCTATATGTTTTTATTTTTAAAATTTTAATGACTTCAAATTTAAAATTGAAATGTTAAAATAAATTAAATTGTTAAATGTCTTTTACTGTTTTACATTGTATTCTCTATACGGACATAAAAGATTATGTATAACTGTATTAATATTTTAATATATCAAATAATAAATTATTTTAAATAAGGCTAAAAAAAAATTTAAAGTCAGTTGGCAAGTAGCCTACTGACAGATGTATTAATCAAATTAAAAAGTATTTACAGCCCACTCGATCAGTGAGTATTTTTTTTAATAAGGTTAATTGCTCATGTATATTTTGTATATTCTATTTACATAACATGAGCGTTTTTGTTACCGTGTATTTTTTACTACATGCTCTACATTTTGTGGTAATATCAAGTTCTACAACTATGCATTAAAATATTTGTATATATAAGAATATTGTGTTAAACGTTTCGAAGTACTTAACTTTCACAACAGAGAGTGCGGTGATATTACAAAACCAATGAGGCTATGTTTGGATGTACTAAGAATAGCACTATTCTTAGAATAGCATTGCTATTCGGAACAAAGACAATCCAAATGAGAAATAGAGCTATTCGGAATAGAGAGAATAGGGCTATTCTCTATTCTTACAAAAACATGAAATAGCATTTGTTGCTTTCAATATTAATACTAATCTAATATTTAAACTAATATTATATTACATTTAATATTTAAATTAATATTATATTGTATTATATTTAATCTAATATTTTATTTAATACTAATCTAATATTTAAAATAATATTATATTACATTTAATATTTAAATTAATATTATATTATATTATATATATTTAAACTAATATTATATTACATTTAATCTACTATTTTATTTAATCTAATATTTAAAATATTATATTACATTTAATATTTAAACTAATATATATTACATTTAATCTAATATTTTATTTAATACTAATCTTATATTTAAAATAATATTATATTACATTTAATATTTAAACTAATATTATATTACATTTAATCTATATTTTATTTAATACTAATCTAATATTTAAAACTAATTATATTACATTAAGATTTAAATTATATTTTAGTATTATATTTAATCTAATATTTTATTTAATACTAATATAATATTCAAATAATATTAATATTACATTTAAATATTTAAATATTATATTACTATATATTTAATCTAATACTTATATATATTTAATCTAATTTAAAGTACTAATCTAATATTTAAAATAATATTATATTAAATTTAATAATTACATTAATATTATATTGTATATATTTAAACTATATTATATATATTATAGTTATATACTAATGCTAATATTTAAAATCCATCATATAGTACATTTCATATTTAAACACTATATTATATTACATTTAATATTTAAACTAAGATTATATTACAGTAATCTAATATTTTATTTAATACTACTTCTAATATGAAATTAACCTAGTATATATCATTTAACATTGAACCTAATATTATATTATATTTAATATTTACACTAATATATATATTATATTTAATATAATATTTTATTTAATACTAATCTAATATTTAAAATAATATTATATTACCTTTTTATTATTAAATTAATATTATATTGTATTATATTTAATCTAACACCTAAATTATTACTTTATTCATTCCCTCCAAACTCTATTCCAAATATACAATCCAAACAACTTTTTCACTATTCCGAATAGCTTGAGTTAGCACTGTTCTTAAACAGTAGCTATTCTTATTTACTATTCTAAACAGTAGCTATTCTAGCTATTCTAGAGTTCATCCAAACGTACCCTAGCTCAGTTGGCTAGAAAAAAGTTCTATAATTATTGTACCGATGTTTAAAACCAATGAAAGAGTGCGGTGATATTCAAATAATAAATTATTTTTTTATTAATAAATAGTATGCAAAAAAAAAACATGGGGCTGCAGAATGTCGGTGAGGACCTCTAGCTGGGGCCGCAGAATGCATGTGCGATCTCGAGTATTTGGGGCCGCACCGATGTTCTGTGGTCGTGGTAGATCCAGAAATATCCATATTTCGTGATTTATTGGTTTATTTTTTTTTGAACAAATGGTATATTTAAAAATTTCGGTGATATCTTGGGATGAATGATCAGGAGATGCATTTCCTTTGGGTTGTGCATAACTATCCTTTTAGTATGAACTTAATGGTTCATTAGTACATATTTATATTTTGGATCCTAATAATTGTCTCCGCACCCATATCCCCGAATTATTCCTGCACTTAACTTCCATAACTATCATGGGGGGACCGTCCCCGCACAATTTCTAAAATATTAATTCCTATGAACGAAAGTATCTGTACCCATGCACAAAAGTATTTACACTTATGCACGAAAGTATTTTAACGTAAATAATTGTCTCTCCAACCAAATCTCCCAAACTGTCCCCACACCATAAATACTTGTGGACGATCACTCAAATAAATGGGGTGGGACCATACACGTTTCTAAAAATATCAATATTGCCATAACTATATGGGTGGACCGCAATACTTAATATTTTTTACATATGGCGCTAGATGACGTTTGAAAGTATTAATATTAAATATTGAAAGTATTATACCTATACGCTGAAGTATTTATATGTATATATTGTACAAAGTTTAATCTTCAAGCATTTGATCATATTAAGTTACATATCAAAGTATTAATATCTTATTTTGCAAGTATTGATACCTATGTACTGAAGTATTTATACCTATGAGGTAAACTATTTTTGTTATTAAAATGTTGATGCGGGGATACGAGGTCCCCACTACTTCATTAGAAGAAGGTTGACGCGGGGAGCATTGGGGGACTGAAAAAGGGGATTATCATATCAATTTACGCATGAAAGTATTAATATCTTACTTTACAAGTATTAATATGTTGTTTTCTAAGTATTTATACCTATGAAGGTTGACGCGGAGACAAGTGCAGGAACTGAGAAAGAGGGGAACCATATAATTAGTGGGGACCATAATACAACATTCTTTTACTGTAGCTGCGGAGACAGAGGGGGAATAGGAGTGCGGAGAGTAATATAATTATTCTTATGTTTTACCCTTTCTTGTCCATTGTTCGATTTAAGATTCTAAATGTCAAACCACTGTGCATAACTATCCTTCCACTATGTACTAAAATGGTGCATTAATAGAGCTTATGTTTAGTAAATCAACTAAAAGCAGAAAAATAAGGCGGTAGTTGTTGTTATTCCATTAGTTATATTTTTCTTGAATTCTGCTTTTGTATCAGATTCTCAAACGAGCACTAACAAAACATCTGTAGATCTTTCAACACGTTAGCAGAGTCGAGTAATCACTCTGTTGGGAAGTTAAATGAAGTTATATTCTAAAATAAATATGTTATAAATTCCTACTGGTATCTGACTTGCCATACCAGTAACATATACTAGTTGAATCAATGACAAAATATTGATACCAATTGACTATACCTCTGCGCACTAGGGCTGTAAACGGATATGGATATTCGGGCAGATATCCGCTCTGAACCTGCATATAGTCTGAATCCAGATTTAAACGGATACGGATAATTATCAATTACTCATAGAAGATCCGGATTCAGATACGGATAGTAATACCTAAACGGAACGGATATCTGAATCATCCGAAATCCAATAACTTTTTTCGGACCTACTAATTAAAAGAACTTAGTTTGTCTTCAAGAGGAATTGAAGGCATGTCATGTAATATGAGAGTCTAAGCAACCAAGCTACAAATCACTACACCACACTATCTTTTGTTACTACTTCTTTATTTTATTTATATATTATATCAATGAATATATTATATATCCCATCTTTCCAACGGATTGAGATTTGATGCGATCCGAAGCCTATGAACAGTAACTCTGAAATTCCTGCTTTTCCAAATCTAGCTGTCCAACTTTTAATGTGCATGTATCTCGAAACAGCTGGTTTTTTGTGCACGCATCTCGAAACAATTCGACAGTTGGATTTGAAAAAGCAGAGATTTCAGGGTACTGTTCACAGGCTTCGGATCGCAGCAGATTCTAATCCTCTTTCCAACATCAATATCTCCATCAACTTACAATTATTCATTTATTTTCATAGTTAAATTTTATTACTTATTAATTATATCTTAAAGTTCATATAACTCAATATCCGACAATTATCCGTTCTGTAGTCGTATTTGAATCTGTATCCGTAAATTATCCGCTCCGTATCCGTATCCATTTAAGGCGGATATGATTTTAAGTTTTGATATCCGTTTACTATCCGTATCCGTATCTGTATCCGCTCATTGAAAGACAGATACGGATTTGGTATTAACATTATCCGCTCCGAATCCACTCCGTTTACAGCCCTACTGCGCACCCAACCATTCTTTCTGTTATAATTATTTTGCTTTTATTTACTTTTTCTGAAACCAAACCTGACCAAATGATAGACTTGCCCAACAATATTTAAAGTAGGTCTTTATCATAATTTTGTAAGTGGTCACATCTCAACTCACTATCCGCTGGTTTTGGGTTTCAGTTTTAGAGTTTTTAGATTTGGGGTTATAGGATTTTTAGGGTTTTTAGGTTGTGAGTTTTAGGATCAAATCTCAACTCAACTCACCGAGTTTTAGTGTTTTAAGGATTTCGGGTCGATTGAAGGTTCCAGAGTTTGAAACTGTCTAGCCGGGCAAGAAAATAATCAGTTCGGAGAAACTATCGGTCTTCAATCAATTTCCTCAAACATTGATTTCACCGTACCAACAGTTTTTCTAGACTGGCGATTTCATATCCTAGACCAGAAATTCTAAAACACACTATTAATAAATCCTAAAAACCCTTAAAACTCAAAACCTAAAAACCACAACCACTCGCGGATAGTGAGTTGAGATCTAACCCTAAACTTGAAATCCTAAAACCCTTGAAACCCAAATCCTAAAAACCCTAAAAATTGCGGAAGAAAAAAATTAAGATTTCTTTTTTAATAAACTATGACCGTTGAGAGAGAAAATAAAAAGAGTTGCAAAATTATATCACAGCTAATGAATAATCAATGCATTTCTACACATAAATGAGAATGATTGAATATTTTTTTTTTTAATTTTATCCCACTATAAAGGTAAGTTCGATTATACCCCTCGCTTTGCATATTTATTTTTTATATTTTGTGAGATGTACATAAAATTTTGAATCTATATTTAAATTCAAATGAATATTAAATCAACAATTTGAATGTAAATAAGTGAATTACTAAAAACAGATAACAGTTACGACAATAAAGAGAACGATAATGATGGCAATCCACTTCTTAATTTCTACTTCCCTGATTCAAAATCATAATTCATGTCACCTAAAGTAATTCAAATTTTGAGTTTAGATCCGCACAGTCATATTAATTTTGATGCGAATATTAAAAGAGCCCGTGTATATTTACCTCCGAGGTCCAAAATTACAAATTATTCCGTATTCTTTATGTCCAGATTTAAACTCAAAATTTGAGTTACTTTAGAGCATATGGACTATATTCAAAACCAGGCAGCAATGCAACAAACTGTGATTATAGGATACACCGAGTACGGAAACCGTCCGATCAAGTTCGAGATTTGTGCGCACGAAATTGAAAATAACACGCACTAATTTTAAAGCGTTCACACGAAGCTTAAAGCAAATCGACGGTGATTAAACCCATCGGACCTACTCTCAAGTCGTGATTATAGGATACACCGCCAAAAGGGTATTGTCAATAAACAAAAAGCGCGAGAACATGAAAGCACCATGATCGGCACAATTCGGCCCACACCTGACACCTCCACCGACTCCCCGCAAATAATGTGAACCGGAAAAGTTCATGTGGCATTTTACATTTCATTACATGGTATTGCGAGTCATGTAGAAACACCTCGTGAACTTATATTATTATATGGGTCCACATGTAAGTATTACGACTCACATGCAACGTCTCTATATTCACCTTCCACAATAGAACAAACGGGTAAATATTTTAGAAGAGTGGTTTTAGCTTTATGCAGCGCACTAACCATATGCAGCACTGTTTTTGATTCTATTGTTCGTGCGCTGAATGAAGCCAACATTGCTCTATTACAATTCACCCAGAAAATAACCAAAAATAGAAAGGAGGAGAAAAAGATAAACACAAGTACCCAACACACATCCAAATTTCCGAATTTCTCCCCTTCACCGCTCGCCACCACCTCTTCCCTCTTCTTCTCCAAAGAACCAAAAATTAAAAATGGATCTGCCACCTTCAGAGGAGTTAGAAACCCTAAAGGCAATCGATGTACTACGCGAATCCATCACCATTCCTCGTGCCTCGCCGCGTACCTTCTCCTTAATCACGCTTTCCCTCGTATTCCCGCTCTCCTTCGCCATTCTCGCTCATTCCCTCTTCACGCACCCAATTTTCCTCCGCCTGGAGACCAATTACGACCCCAATTCCATGTCCAGCTCCAATTCCGACTCTGATTTCCAGTATTTTCTGTTATTCCTCTACCAATTCATCTACTTGCTGTTCCTCTTCACCTTCTCACTCCTCTCCACCGCTGCCGTGGTATTTACCGTGGCGTCGCTGTATTCCAACAAGCCAGTGACTTATTCCGACACCATGTCGGCCATTCGGCTGATATTCCCACGCTTATTCCGGACATTTATCTGGGTGTCAATAATTATGGTTGCATACAATGGCCTCCTTGTACTGACAGTTCTCATACTAGTGATCCTTTTTGGAGTCTATTCGTCTGCTTCTTTGTTGTTGCTTGTGCCGGTTGTGTTATTGTTTCTAGTTGTGCATGTCTACATCTCGGCACTCTGGCATCTTGCAAGTGTTGTATCAGTGCTTGAGCCGGTGAGTAGTTATTAAGTTATAATGATCAATTGTTCATGTTGATGTGGTTGCTTGTTATAGTTGTATGCACTGCACAGGTTGCTTGCGTTTAGTGTTAGGATCTGGAAAAAAATGAAAAAAAAATAAAAAAATAAAATGAAATAAAAGTGAAAATAAAAATAGGCACAGTCATTTCTGTACTGGTAAGCTGTACTTATACCAATCTAGACCAACTCGATTCTGCACCAGATGGATTCAGTTCAGCCACTATTGGTTCATTTTTCCCTGGTTTCTGGCCTAATTTAAATGTTTCCAGATTCCAATTTAGGGTAATTGGTACACAAAAGTGAGTCTTAAGCACAATAGGGATAAAAATATATAAGTGAACTTCTTTTGTGGTAGCTGATGATTTCGCATTCTGATACCTTCCCAGTACTGCAATTTCACCATCACTGACCGGTGTATAACACAAATTGATATCTTAATCCTTGGTCGGACCAAGTCTAGTTAAGTGCCTGGTACCGGGTACTACTAAAGTGTGCTATCCATTAATTGACCTGAACCTTGTTTACAACAGATATGTGGTCTGGAAGCCATGGCAAAGAGTCGTCAGTTACTCAAAGGCCGGGGCGGCATGGCAGTTGCACTAGTGACAGGCTACCTTGGCATATGTGGCATCATCCATGCGATATTCCGTGCAACTGTGGTGAAGGCACCGTATGAAGAAGGAAGCATCTGGGTCGGGCCCATTTGTAAGATACTGATTGGCGGAGCACTTGTCGCTGTACTCGTCATTGTAAACCTAGTCGGGTTGCTGGCACAGAGTGTGTTTTATTACGTTTGTAAGAGCTTTCATCACCAGCAAATTGATAAGAGCGCACTGTACGATCATTTGGGAGGATTTCTAGGGGAGTATGTGCCTCTTAAGAGCTCGATTCAGATGGAAAATCTTTAAGCATGTAAAATCACGAAGAGGAGCTTTTTGGTCTCTTTCTTCTCCTACTTGGTCTCCCACAAGTCTCTCTTTTTCCTTTTTTCTTTGCCCCCTCTTCCATTCTTTTAAGTATTCCCTTTTTTCTGTATTTTAGTGTTCTTATTAGGGAAGAAGCACGTGACTTGTGGATACAGACACTAAGTGTGTAAAATGTAAAGATGACTTTACTACTGTACTAGTAGTGTAGTTGATATTAGTGAATTATTTAAAAGTAGTGTTTAGATATCAGAATACCAGTCATACATGATACAACCACATAAGCCAAAGGAAACAACTCTGTATTAATCAGAACCGGGATCACCAGTAGAATTATCAAAACCAGAAAGTTGTTCATCCTCAGTGAGGTCTCCTCAGGGGACTCTCAGAAATATTTTCAATTGTCTTGTACCGACTTATGGATACCGCCTGTCTAGTACATAACTCGGATAAAATCAAAGAGGCCAAACTTTCTACAACCTTAGCGTGATAATCAGGAAATGTGACTCTATTTCTTTCAACGATTCAAAAGAAACCACAAATAAAAACTAATTAGCTTTACTTGCTGCTTATTTATTTTTGGTTCATATCTGTTAAATAATACCAACTATTGTTGGGTTTATCTGCAAAAAAAAAAAATGGATTTGATGTGTAAAGATAATCAAACTTCATAAAGACCTCTTAGATTCTCATCCCTGAAGAATGCGAGAGACCTTAAACTCAACAAAAGTTTCCGAAATTCTGTTTTCAAATAGATTGATTACTTTCATTGTGTATAGAAAGGTTGCATTAATTGACTACGGATTATATTTTAGTTTTAGTTAATGTTTTTATTCGTCAGGTAATTTCTCTTAGGGGTGTAAACGGAGTGGATTCGGAGCGGATAATACTTATACCATATTCATATCTACCTTTCAATGAGCGGATACAAATACGGACACAGATAGTAAATAGATGTCAAAATTCAAAACCAAATTTATCTGAAACGGATACAGATACGAAGCATATAATCTATAAATACGGATATGAAACGAATAATATCTGGATAATTGAGTTATACGAACTTTAAAATATAAATTCTAATTAATAATATTCAACCTTGATATGTATTTTTTTTTTTTTGTCATTCAACCTTGATATGTAATTTGTAAAAAAAAAAAAGAATTTGCGTCATACAGGTTGCACAGTACCATAATAGATGCCTCGCATCAAAAGATTATCTCAAGGCATCAATATTGCCAATGTCGACTGTTCGATTCGGATTTGACGGTTCTAGATAGGAAAGCAAGGAACTCATATTTTGACGTGAGAAGCAGCAGATCCGGTACATATAATGGACAAATATGCCTCTTGTCTCCGTTGGTTGGGTATGGGTTGTGCGGATCCGCGAGAAGCAGCTTTGACGGTTTTGAAAAAATACGACTGTTCGATTCAGAACGAATGTCCGGATGTCATAAGGGGTGTAAACGGATCCGGATTATCCGGTCCGAATCGGCCAATTATCCGAATCAAATTAATTCGGAGCGGATAATTGCCGGATATGGATCCGGATAATTGCTAACTACGAAGAATTCCTTCCGGATTCGGAAACGGATACAGTTCCAAACCAGAAAACGGATCGGATATCCGGATATATCCGAATCCATTTATCTAAGTTGCGGCGCTACAATTCTCTCTCCGCACTCTGCGCTATTCACTTATTTGGGCCTCTAAGGCCTTATATACTCTCTGTCTTCTTACCACAAAACTTGTGGAACTAAATTGGTTCGGACATCCTTAACAAGACCGGGACCAAATTAGCATGAAGTTTCTTTCTAAACCATGCTTGTAATTTGTGAAGTCCAATATACTGCAGAGAAAATTTTAGTATAGACTAAAAGTAAAAACTAAAATTGTTAACAACATTTAAGCAAAATAGTATAATTTCAATAAAGCCCAGTTGGGCCACTTAGGATGAGGGAGCGAATTGTGGCCCAAAAAAGATTGTTACCCATCATAATTCTAGATCTTAAAGGAAACAAAAGGCAAAGATTTTTTTTTTTTTGTAATTTATTTACCAAAGTTTTAAAAGAAGATTACAGCAATTAAATAGGGATCACTTATTAAAAAATAAAAGATTGTGGAAGATATTCGTCTAATAAAGCAAACCTTGATGCAAAAAAAACCTTGTATACAACTAATTCTCAAGTCAGAGAGAAAACCTTGAATTTGATTTACATTGACATAATACTTTTAGATTGAATTTTTTTTTTCTTTTGTTTTGTGGCAAACAGGCTCGTAATTGTCGAGTCGGTCACAATCCCACCTAAAATAGCAGCAGCTCTATACCTTTCCTTTTTCCTTTTTTTTTTTTCTTTTAATTGTATCAGACCAACCGCGAGACAAAGGCAATACTGTCTTTAACCAGACAGTCTAAAATTAATCCCTTCTTTTTCCTAATTTAACCACCTACGCAAATAGGGAAACCGCCTTCCTTCCCTACGTGGTGGAGGTGGGCCCACTCTACTTGCGCAGTCAAACGCTCATAATTAATACCCCAATAAGTCAATAACTAACCGTTATCTTCCTAAATTTGGAAGATTCTGAGAAATGAAAGGTAAATAATAGACAATGGCTAATTTCAACTTGGGGTCTTGGGCAGTTGGGCAGGATGTGGTACTCTGATGGGCGGACGAAACACGTGACGAGCAACGTAAAAGAGAAAAAAAAAAAGGAAAAGGTTAGTTTGGATTAATTAATGGGCAGCCCGTAAAGACGTCTAAGTTTATCTCAAACCGTGCAGCAATATTGTTATGCTGCTGCCCGTCCCCCCACGTAACTGATCACGATCCTCTCTCTCGACAATGCGCCAAAAATAAAATTTTCCCGGGCATATAAACCCCTCCCTGTTCAGCTCTCCTCTCCATCACATTCGTCTCTTTAATTCTCTTCTTCCTTGGTAGTTGGTACGCATCCTCTCTGTAATCCCTACTTGTTACAATCTGAAAATCCTCTCCTTGTCGCACAGCATGGGTTCTCTTGGCGTTTGCTTCTTCTTCCTCCTTTATGTTCTCTCCGCCTCCTCCTTCTCAGGTAACATATACTAATGACATTAATTTACCTTATTTATTTTTCTCCTTTGATTGATATTATTGTGATTTTTTTTCCTTGGTGTGTTTGTTTTTAACTTTAAGCATTTCTTTTGCTTTTCAGAGGGAGGAAAGATTGGGCTGAATTATGGCCGAGTGGCTAACAACCTCCCGTCTCCAGCGAGCGTGGTGCAACTCCTCAAAACCAACAATGTCACGCATGTCAAGATGTACGATGCGGATTCAACAGTGCTCCAGGCCTTCGCGGGCTCTGGCATCAAATTGACCGTTATGTTGCCAAACCAGCTCCTCCAAGCCACCGCCACAACCACCTCCTTTGCTTCCTGGTGGGTCCAGCGCAACGTTGCCATCTACTACCCCTCGACCAAGATCCGAGCCATCGCTGTTGGCAATGAAGTCTTTGCCGACCCCACAAACCTCACTTCTTACCTCGTGCCGGCCATGATCAATATCCAAGCAGCTCTTGTAAAACTCAACCTCGACAAGGCCATCAAGGTCTCCTCTCCCATTGCACTTACATCCTTACAATCCTCCTACCCGCCTTCAGCCGGTGCGTTCGCTCAGACCTTGCGGTGCATGTGATGAAACCCATGCTGCACTTCCTTCACGAGACCGGGTCGTACCTCATGGTGAACGCTTACCCGTTCTTTGCATACGAGGACAATGCAAATGATATTTCGATTGATTATGCCTTGTCCAGGCCCAATGCTGGTGTGCTTGACTCGGGTAGTGGGTTGACGTACTACAGTCTGCTTGATGCCCAAATCGATGCAGTTGCATATGCCATGTCAGCCTTGAAGTATGATGACGTGCGCATTGTCATATCAGAGACCGGGTGGCCATCAGCGGGTGATGCTAACGAAATTGGCGCTGGTGTCATGAATGCCGCAGCCTATATAGGTAATTTGATCAGGCGGGTTGTGTCTGGCACCTGTGGCACGCCAAAACGACCGGATTGTAACATGGACGTGTACCTCTTTGCGCTGTTCAACGAGAACCAAAAGCCAGGACCTACCTCAGAACGCAACTATGGGATGTTCTACCCCAATGAACAGAAGGTTTATGATGTCGACTTCGTGCTAGGAAATGCTAACAGCAGCACCACCAAAAGCAACAATGGCAACAGCAACAACACTAGCAGCAGCGGCAATATGGGACCATCAAGTAGGACCGGGGAGACATGGTGCGTGGCAGATCCTAATGCCGGGAAGGAGCAGTTACAGTTGGCACTGGATTTTGCATGTGGTGAAGGTGGGGCCAACTGTACAGCGATCCAGCCTGGTGCGGCATGCTATGAACCGAACACAATCGAGGCGCATGCATCCTATGCTTTCAACAGTTATTATCAGAATAATGGAAGGGGGTCCTGGACCTGTAATTTTGGAGGGACTGCTTATGTTGTCTCTCAGGCGCCAAAGAATGGGAAATGTACTCTTCCATCAAGTGCTTAGACTCTCCATGCAACTCAACAAACACTAGACATTAGTAGTTAGTTTATTTTGTATCTTGGAATAATAGGGAGAAACGTAGAGAAGGATGTATCAATTAGTCGTTTATTTTTACTGCTTGTATTAGTAGTTAGTTTAGTTATATATGTAATATGTTAACAATGCTAATGTTACTCGGTTGACTTGGAAATAATGTGTTCTATTTATTTCTTTATTTATTTTGTATTTAATATACTAAATTATAATGCATGCGACGGTGGTGCTGTTAACATCATCTGCATTTATGAAACTGTACCGAAGTAGTTAAAATAGAAATATCTAAATAGCTAAAATTAATTTATAGTTACTTTCAAAAGCATACTCAGTGCAATTGATTTTGATTGTTTTTGGAGTTCAGAATTTGAAAAGAAAATTCACATTAATCCTAAAAATTATTTTTTTAGATGAATAAACAAATATGAATTAATATTTTCACCAACATAACAATTAAGCAATTTTATTGTAACGAAATCTTTCTACTCATGAAATTATCATACATTTCCAAAATTACAAATTAAATTATCACCTACGATTTGAAATTAGAATAAAATAACCAATGTAGATATGCTCTAACAGTTTCTCTTTTTTTTTTTTTATTTATTTCAAAAGCCCGTAGGCATATTACATGAACAGCCCTTCATCTTACAAGATAAAGCAAAAAATACAGATAGAACTGCAAAAGTCATAGACTGCAACACCAAAATTAGTGTTTAAACAGTTTATCTTTTCTTTCTTCTAAAGAAAGGGTATAAAACAAATGCCGTAGGTGTCGAATAGGTCGTGGTTAATAATATAAAAACACAAGCAAAAGACACTTTAAAGTCAGTCCAACGCTTCCAAATCCTAAATTTCCATTTGAAAATGAACTAGTTTTATTTCTGTAAGAGGTTACATAATACGAACGTCAAACAGAGACGCCAACTATCCGCTCAATTCCAACAACAAAAATACAATGGCTGAAACAGTACAAGGTGTACAACATACGAGACCATTTTTCTCAGAGCACAACGTATGATAGCCATCAAACCGCTAAAGAAAGGATGCTTTTCTCTTTGCCTCTCATGCAGATACAGATAATACAGAGGCAGCACCGACTTCATCAAGTGCTGTTACACCAGGGAGCTCTTTCCCTTCTAGTAATTCCAAACTAGCACCACCACCGGTTGAGATATGGCTCATCACACTAGCCACTCCCACTTTTTCTACAGCAGCAACCGAATCACCACCTCCAATGATGGTTGTGACTCCCTTTCCGCTTAGCTCAGCCAACTTCTTAGCAACCGCCTGAGTCAAGGACAAAAATCAAATCGATCCATAATTCAGAGTCAACTTTCGGGCTCCCAGTCAGTACATATCACAAATTGAGGTTTCTGATCGGTTGAATCTAGAAACAATTGTCCAATTCTGGCCAACCTAAACTTGACCCAACTAGATAAACATTTCAAGAAAAGATAATATCGAGCAAAGAAATTACCTCAGTTCCAGCAGCAAACTTGTCGAATTCAAAAACTCCCATGGGCCCGTTCCAGATAACGGTCTTGGTAGTTTCCAATGCCTCATTGAATGTTTTTATTGAATCCGGGCCGATATCTAGACCCATCCAGCCATCAGGGATAGCAGAAGCTGGCACGACCTGTAATATAAAATGCAAGTAAACTACCAACAGCATTATATTCAAGGATTACCTTTTACAAACCAGTACAATCTTGGTATTTTGTTATCAACAAGAATATGTTAAGAAGAAATAACAAACCTTGCTCTCTGCATCAGCAGCGAATTTGTCAGCGACCACAACATCGGTTGGAAGCAAAAGAGAGACTCCCTTCTCCTTTGCCTTTGCCATGAGAGAAGTGGCGAGGTCGAGCTTGTCTTCTTCCACAAGCGAGGAGCCGACTGATAACCCCTGTGCCTTATAGAAAGTGAAGATCATACCACCTCCCAAGAGAAGGACGTCGCACTTCGCTAGCAGGGATTCAATGACTCCGATCTTGGATGAGACCTTCGAGCCTCCCACAATAGCTGCAAATGGTCTTTTAGGATTTGAGACAGCTCCATCTAGGTAGTCGAGTTCCTACGACCAGATGAATATAATCTTTAGTTTAATGACGATATATGCCAGCAAAGAACCCCCACCAATAACACATTGTCTTCATTATAAGAGAAAGATTTCAAACTGCACTGGTACCAACCTGATACCACTGCAGTAACTGGAAAATGCTTGCTTCCAGAACAGTCCAAATTGAAGAAATGTTTTCTAAAAAGTTTCTTACAATCAATTATAGGTCATAATATTAGCTAGGTTTCTAAATGAGATCACCAATAAATGCCAACACAAAGTTCTGGTAGATAGTAAAACCAAGGATAGCTTGTTCATGCTGTTACCCGTGTATACTGATGATTATCTCCCTTTCCTATACAAACCAGCTGGGTAGGTAGGGCAACACTATTTAAAAGGGATGGAACATTTAAAAAATCCAAGAAAAAATAATGACCTTTTGTAAAAGGAAACCAGCTACAGATGGCTTGAGGAATTTGGTGACACCCTCGGTTGAGGCATGTGCTCTGTGTGCAGTCCCAAAGGCATCGTTAACGTATAAATCAGCCAATGAGGCAAGCTTCTTGGCAAATTCAGGATCATTCTTCTCTTCTTCCTTGTAGAATCTAACATTTTCAAGTAACAGAACACCACCATTTGGCAGAGCAGAGACCAGCTTCTCCACCTCTGGTCCCACACAGTCATCAGCTTTCTCAACCTGTTGGAAAAAAATATATGTGTAAGATACCCAGGTAATTTGGGTTACTTCCGTGCAAATTGCAACGGACAGTTCTCATACTGGCATCTGGCACCTAACATTTTAAAGATCTTTGGAGAATACTACTACATTATTATGATTGGGAGGTTCATTCAGTTCACTGTTGTTGATGATTTTGCCTCTACCGCCAGTTCAAATTGAACTAAACCGAGAAGAAAGGATTTAAGGTTGGTTGAGAAAATTTGTACAAACCGGCTATGAAGTGATTAATATTAATATGAAAAATGCCAGGGTAATATATTAGCTTTACTTTTAACCTTAATTCTAGCAAGAAAATATTTGGTGGGATTTGCAAAGAGATCCCAGCAATGAAAATATTATGTGCATTGACTAACTTGGTGGAATTTTTAAGGAAGAAAATATACCTTGATACCAAGGAGCTCGGACAGTCTTGGTACCAGGGGGCTTAAGCTGAATTTAGCTGTAACACCCTTGGGACGTCCCTGCATTGAAAGTAAAACGAGTTTAATTTAAACGTGAAAAAGACGACATTGCTCAAAAGGAGCAAGTAATTGAAAAGGATGGTTTGGTTAATATATTGCACACATGAAGGATCACAAAGTACTTGAGGCATAGTTTACGAGAAAGTTGAGTCCAAAGTAAATCATTAGCTTTAGTTATATTTCCTGAAAATTAACTTTCAATTATAGTTGTAAACCCCAAAAAGCACTGCCAATAGTATGTTTCCTGGAAAGTAAAATTTCAATTACAGCTGGAAAACCCACAAATCACTACTAATCTAATTTTAAAAAAATCTAAAGTCTTTCCATGATGTTAATATATAACTGAGCAATTAAAAATGCAGAGAAAGAAAAACGACCAACAAAGAGTAGAAATAGATCAACGAAATATTTGGTATGAAGAGCTCTTACCAGATGGCTTGAAAGAATAACCTTGGCCCCGTTGCTTATGAGGTACTTGATCGTAGGCACAGCAGCTCTGATCCTTGTATCATCAGTGATATTCTGGTTATCATCAAGCGGTACGTTGAGATCGGCTCTGACAAAAACCCGCTTCCCTTCCAGATCAGCCGCTGTCAAATCACCCACACTCTTCTTCGCCATTGCCACGACACGCAACGAGCTGCGCTGAGTCTGGCTAGAGAAGATCCGAGCAGCTCCAGCTGCCGCGTGGAGGGACAGGGACTGGAAGAGATGGGTGCGTGGTAGGCGGAGCGAGAGGGGGAGTCGAGGTGAGGATGCTACGTGGCGTCCTGAGGTGGGTAGTGAAAGTGAGGAGGCGGCTGACGTGGCGGATGCCATTTTGTGGAAAATGTTGTAAGTGGGTTTGGTGGGGCGAAGAGAGAGAGGAGATGGGGGAAGGGGATAAAAAAACAAGGTAGCGAGGGTGGAGATTTGTGGAGGGAAGAGGGGCAAGGATGGATTTTGCTTATCGCTGGTTAGAGGTGGAGAGCGCCAGAGGGCAATCTGATTGTGTGATGTGGCCTGTGCGCTTTTTGGGTGTTTGGCGTTATTAGATCTAAATTACCAGTTTACCGCTTCCACTTAAGAGATAGTTTAGGTTAATAGAAAACTTATTTGATAATTAAAAAAAAAAGTGAAATTGAATATTGTTAATTAACGGATAGAACTTACAAATTACTCCTGTTAATATTCGTGCGGAAGCGGATCTTGCGAGCGTAGCAGTATCACTGGTTCTGCAAGGAATTACAAGCCGAAGCCGGAAGCCCTGCGTTTTCCACGACCTAAGACCTTCAAGTGTTAACAGAGTTTCTTAGTGCGTTATTCTCTCTTTCTTGTCAGTCACTATTCTGTTATGATATATATGAGAGACAGAGGGACAGGATCTAGTATATATAATACCGACACACCTCTTCATGAAGGGTCTGCACCTCTTCATAAAGGGTCTGTACCTCTTCATAACGGGTCGGGTTTTGGATTCAGGTTTCCCATAACGGACGTACCATTTAATAAATCCAACAAATATAATTTTAACTGATGAAATACTAATCTTATAAATATATTTTCTCTTTAAAAAATAGACCCACCGTATCAAGTTTGTCATGATGGAACAGTTGATTAATTCTCCATCAAGCAATATGAAGATTTAATGATTTAACTGGATTATGTATTTACATTCTAAATGCGAATCAATTGCAATTTGCAAATGATGCCATGATAATTACAGCATATATTAGATGAATGTAGCTTCTTATTTAACAATTTAATTAAATTGTGATATCAACATTTGAAATTAATTTGTAATGTTTTAATCGTACAAACAATGAATCGAATGATTACAGGTCCATCATCTCTTACAATTGCAAAATAAAGCCTGCAGTTCTAGTCTGCTCCATAATAACAAGTCTGTAAATTAAAATAATTCAGCACAGATCTAAAGTTAATAATTTTATAATACAAATATAGCTTATAAATCTAAAATTTACAATTTTGATATAATACAAATATAGCTTAGAACCCTACAGTTTTAATTTCTATATAGTACAAATATAGCTTAGAAATAGTTTGTTATTTTATAATATAAAAATATTATTTTTTTATAAACTAAAAAGTAATTTTTATAATTATACGAAATACTTATCGTGTTTTTTTTTATATAATAATTTGTCCATTTACATAATTTCTAGTATAATTGTTATTAGAGAATTTTCAATTTTGATCCAGTCAGAAATCCGACCCGTGACGACCCGCACATATAAGCCCAAACCCAAAACCCTCGCGGCCTCACCTCTGTTCTCTACTTGCTTAGGGTTTATTGGTTCAAGGCGGTGCACATCAATTTGCCGCTGCTGTTCCCAAGCAATGGATTTCGAAATGGGCGTTTCCGGCGATCTCTCCGACAACTCTGACCTCGGTGCCGCTGTTCTCAGACGTTTCGAGGCCTCTAAACAGGAGGAACACCAGCGCCTCTGCGCCGCCGTGGGGGCCATGTCTCAGTCTCTCAAAGATCAATCGATACCTCTAACCCCCGTTGCCTACTTCAGCGCCACCTCCTCCTCTCTTGATCGCCTTTCAAAGGATCCCTCCTCGGCCTCTGATCCAATCACAGCCTCTCTTCTCGTGTTTTTATCCTGTTGTGTACCAGCAGTGCCGGTTGCGGTGGTGAGAAGTAAGGGAGCTTTGGTTTGTGAAACTGTGGCCAGAATATTGGGCTTTGGATCGCTTTCAGATAACGGAGTCAAGGCTGGGTTGAAGTGTATTGCCGGGTTGATAGTGGTCGGCGATAAGTCAAGCTGGTTGAACTTGTCTCCTTCCTACTGTGCTGTTCTTCGATTGGCAACGGAGCACCGGCCTAAGGTAGCAAGAAGTACTAATTATGAATATACATTTAAGACACGGGTCTTCTTTTCCTATTCTATACTAATTGTTTGCAGTTTTAGTATATGTACTAGGTTTGTTGTTGTGTTTACTTCCAACTAATTCAGTTATTTGTAATTCATCCGAGATTTCTGGCAATTCCTAGACATTACGTGCTCAAATACTTTTTCAATGTGACGTCTACTTATGCACTTAACACCTTTCTGTATAAAATTTAAAGGATAGCCATATGGCACTAGTTAATTTATCTTGTTCAAAACATACTGCTAGAATTTCCCCGGAAGAGTTTGTTTCTCATTTCTAATATAGTTCCATTTCCTGTAAGCATTCTAAAGTGCCATTTCAAAACCCCTAACTCAATCAGCATAATGCAGGTAAGAAAGCAGTCTCATACATGCCTTAAAGACATGCTTCAGAGCTTCCAAAGGTTGAACATTCTTGTACCGGCAAGTGAAGAAATTACATCCACTTTCGAGCGGTTTCTCCTACTGGCAGGTGGCTCAAATTCCCAAGATCAAACTGAAGGAGAAAGATCGAAAGGAGCCATGGAGGTCTTGTACATGCTAGGTGCACTTAAAGAATGTCTCCCTCTAATGGCACCAAAATCGACAAACATTATTCTGAAGTACTGTAAGACACTGTTGGGTCTGCACCAGCCAGTGGTCACAAGGGTAGTTTTGGAGATTTTACAGGCTATTTGTGTAAGAGAGACCAATGGAATTGATCCTGTGGTGTTATTGGATCTTTTGTGTTCTATTGGGTTGTCAGTGCCAGTTGAAGAGAAGTCAGGTGATGAGCTGGCGGCTGTTGCACGGTTGCTGTGTCTTGGCATGAAGAAAGTTTATAATTTGAATAAAGATATGGCAGTCATGAAGCTGCCTCTTGTTTTTAATTCGCTCAGAGGTATGCACATATTAGATTATTTTCTGCTTGGTTTTCAAACTGTGATAAAAAGAAAACACCCTTGTTTAATGGAACTTAAGCAATTATTATTTTTCAATGGGTGTGTCTGTGATAATGCTAGAGTTACGAAATATGGTTTTAAGAGTTGGATTTTGTCGTTATACTTATTACCTTTTGAATGTACTGGTATAATAAAGTAACTGTTTCTATAACAAAGGCAGTTTGTTAGAAACTATAACTGTGAATTGCATATTCAAAACTAGAACTGAGTAAAAGATTTTGTGAATTATAAATAATGCAAGTGTTTAAAATTTCTATTTGTCCTTAACAGTTTTAACATGCATCTTTTTGTTTTTGTAGACATTTTAGCAAGTGAGCATGAGGAGGCAATACATGCTGCTGTGGAAGCTTTAACAAAACTAATAGAATCTTGCATTGATGATAACTTGATTAATCAAGGAGTTGCACAGATTAAATTAAGAAAACAGGGGGTCAAGTCTGGCCCAACTGCCATCGAGAAGATTTGCTCTACCTTTGAAGGTCTTCTAGGCATTCAGTACAGTGCTGTCTGGGATTTATCATTTCAAATCCTCTCAGTGGCTTTTGATACTATAGGTACCACATTACGATCTCCATGTTTTCCCATTCAATTGCTTTAATGATCTTGCTGCAGGGTGATGGATTCTTTATGTTGTCCTTTTTTGGTGGTCATGTGACCAAGTATATTTTGTACTCTTAACTGTCTTATTAGTTACAAGAACGTTTCACTAAGATTAATTATGTAATTGGAAAAACTTCAGGCGAGTCTTCATGTTATCTGATGGCTGAAGTGGTTAGAAGTCTTGTGGAGATGCAAACTCTTCCTGATGAAGATTTTGCTTTCCGAAAGCAGGTACTGTCTTTAACGTAGATGACCTAAATTTCCTTGAATCTGATACCTAATGCATCTTAATTTAAGCGATATCTGAGCCGTCATGTACTGGTTACCCACAAAAGTAACCAATTTATTCTCATATTATTTTTGTCTTGTCTTTTTTCCTCTCTATTCGAGCTTTTCTGGTTGGGTTTGTTTATATGTGCTGTTCTTATTTTTTTTGTTCTTTCCACATGAAGCCATTTTTCTGTTAGAGCATTGTACTGTTGTCAGCAACCTCGTGCTGGTACAAATTGCCAGTTTGTTAATCCTTGCTGTTCAGTATTCTACTAACGAAGTAGGAACCTTCTAAAACCATTTCTTTTTTTGTTGGTCTCAGTTGATCTTACCTTTTGGTTTTTGTAGCTACATGAATCTATTGGGTCGGCTGTAGCTGCTGTGGGTCCCAAAGAATTCCTCAACCTTTTGCAAATTAAAGACATCAATGATGACAATGCCTGGCTCCTTCCTGTACTGAAGCAACATATAGTTGGTGCAAGCTTAAATTTCTTCAGGAGAGATGTACTTGATATGATTAACAAGATACAAGCAGTGATCTCCAAGGTACCAGCTAAAAATTTAAATATTAATTAATGTACGCATCAGCCTTCTCTATGTGGGTAATGTTTCAATATTAATGTTTGGGTTGAGATGTAGATGTTACTTGATTTATGTATAATGGAAGTTTGAATAGCTAATGGTCTTGATATGTTAATTAACAGCTAATTAATGAAGACAAGCTTTTTTCTGCTAAGAGGGCTGAAGGTTACGTTTATTCACTTTGGTCCCTGTTGCCATCTTGTTGCAACTATCCGCGCGACATGGCGAGTTCCTTTATGGAACTTCAGAATGTACTTTGTGATAAATTATGCAACGAGCCCAACTTACGCGGCATTATTTGTGCAAGCCTACAGGTTGGCATATTTATTTTTAGTCTGTTCTTGTACCTTGTAGTAGTAGGGTTGGTTAATTATGGAGTGAACAAAACGAGCCTTTTGAGATCCTGAACCTGTTAGTATTTAACTAAATTGAAAAGAAGAAAAAACTACTAAGAGGCAGGTGGGTCATAATTAGCTGAACCGGATCTAACTTGACCTGGCATGTTATAACATCATTGTGACCCATAGTATTTGCATATTATAGTTATCTCTTGTTTTTCCTTGGCATGTTATAACTTGATCTTCGTGAGTGTAAAGTTATCTCTTGTTTTTCCTTGGCTAGACTCTTATTCAACAAAACAAGAGGATCACCTCTGAATCTAAGCAAAATGATGATGTTATGGGGAGTGAGGATGAACACATAAGCAGATCTGAAAGAAGAGCCAGGCAACTATATTCAAAAGAAGTGGCAGAAGAGAATTTGAAAGCTATTAAAGCATATTCATCTAAGTTCTTCAAAGTCTTTCATACTTTGTTCCTAGAATCTTCTAGTGAAGGCAATGGGTGCTTGCAGGTACTTATTAGTTGATAGGCATTGTAGGCTTTATAAGTCCACTATTGCTATGTACTAAAGTTGGTGAAGGTCAAGTATTTTTTTTTGGTCTCTATTGTTTGAATCTTTGTAGGTTTTGTAGTTTAAATTTTCCTTTTCCTGATTTGCACATGGTGTACGTGACAGCCTGTGACCATGCTTTATTAACATAAAAGCTGGTTCTCATCCACATGGTTTACCTGACTCGGTAACGAGGGGCACAGAATAAACAATTGTTTTTACACAGTATTATTTCCCTTAAAAGCTTAATATAGTCATTCTTGTAACTTTAGTTTTTTGAATGATACCATCAACTCAGTTTTATCCCATTTATACTTAATTAGCAATTCTCACAATTAACAAGTTTCTTCTCTTTATCTCAGCCTGTAATGCGCGACCTTGCTTGTGTATCTGATAAAAAGGTGGTCAGGAAAGTATTTATCGATAGCATGAATGAGCTACTCAGCTTGACAAAAGAGGTGGTTAATGCAAAGCAACATGATTCTGACTCGATGCAGATTGATGACCAGACCCATTCAATAAATTTAAGGAGGTCTAATATTTAATTCTTGTTAATTGTACTTTAAACGCTTCTTTACTGCAGTTGCTCATTTCTGGATGGATCTTTTCAGGGCTTTGCTATTAGACTTTGCTGCTGCACTAATTCCTGGTTTGGATGCACAATTGATTGATCTGTTGTTTAGTTCTGTTAAGCCGATAATGCAGGTATGTAGTATTTCTCGTGGGACAACATTAGTAAGTTTATTTCAGTTTAGAGCAATCATACAACTTGCTTTTGATTTGACTGTATGGTCTGACAAGCTTCATGTGGTCCAGGATTCAGATGGAAAAATTCAAAAGAAAGCATATAAAGTTCTTTCAGTTATCCTCAAGGTATGTGCAGATTTGACCTAGTTTTATGAAATATGGTTATTGTAGAGGCAAATAGTAATCTGTTTGTGCGGCCTAATGGCAGGATTCCGATGATTTTCTCCAAAGGAACCTGGACATACTGTTGGAATTATTGATTGCTTCTTTGCCATGCAATTTCCAGTCAAAGCGTTTTCGGCTTGAGTGCCTGTATTACCTTGTAGTGCACATTTTAAAGGTCAGTTAAATATGATTAAAATCAAACGACCTTGTAGTTTAAACTTTCTAGGTGGTGGTGGTGGTAAAGCTTTTTCCACGTGATATTTTCTGTGATTATAGGACTCGTCTGAGAAAAAAAAGGTGGAGGCGATTAGCTCCTTTTTGACTGAAATCCTGCTTGCTTTGAAGGAGGTAAAGCAATTGTTAAGTTTGTATGCTTGCTACTGATTCAGTTCATGATATTCTGGTTTGTTTCTTATAGGATAGTTTTTATTTCTGTATCATTACGTACAGGCTAACAGCAAAACAAGAGATAGGGCATATGACTTGTTAGTAGAAATTGGCCATGCATGTGAGGATGCCAACGATGGTGTCAGGAAAGCAAATTTCTCTTTCCTTTTCAATATGGTATTTTTCTTGCTCCAATTTTATTATCTTTCTAAATTTTTTGTTTTTTCTAGTTTGGGCACAAGTTGAAGTGCACTATTACTGCTTGCTAGATTAGACGCACATAGAATATTTGATACTGTTATGTTTGGTTCATGCCCTTTGGAGTTCTGTAATCAGATATGATTCCCTTAATATTACTGCTTTTCTTATTTGTGCCTAGTTGCAAAACATGTATATATTGCTGTATCGGGTGCCTTGTATTAGTTGTAAGAAAATTGTTTCTTATATCAAAAATTTTCCCAGGTTGCCAGTGGTGTGACTGGTGAAACACCACATATGACAAGTGCTGCTATTAGAGGTTTGGCTCGATTGACTTACGAGTTCTCTGACCTGATTGATGTGGCCTACAACTTGCTCCCGTCATCATTTTTACTACTAAATAGGAAAAACCGAGAAATTATCAAGGTATATACTCTTTACTTGAGCTTCTAAGATCCATCTTTAGCCCTTGAGTTTAGCTTAATTTGTTCTACTTTATCTAGGCAATTTTAGGTTTTATAAAGGTTTTGGTAGCTAAATCCAATGTAAATGGATTGAATGAACGCCTGAGTGGGTTGGTCGAGGGGTTATTGAAGTGGCAAGATGAAAAAAATCATTTTAAATCCAAGGTAATTTTTCTTTCTATTTTCTTGTCTTCTCTTTTATCAAGTTCATTCTTTCAAATTTTAGATGTATCCAGTAATTTTAAGATGAAGAAGAGAATCTTGTTGTGACCTTATTTTCTTTTTCGTTTATTTTATTTTCCAGGTGAAGCTACTTATAGAGATGCTTGTAAGAAAATGTGGCTTAGAGGCTGTAAAGAAGGTGATGCCTGAAGAACACATGAAATTGTTAACTAACATAAGAAAGGTAAATACTATCTCTTACTATGAATAACATTCCTCTTTGTTTATTGTACTTAATAGTTATGTTTTGTTTATTTTTTCTTTTGAACAAATGAAATAGATTAAAGAGCGCAAGGAACGGAAGGCAAAGTCATTGGATGGTTCTGAATCACTCACCTTGAAGACAAGTGCCTCAAGGTAGCTTCTTTAATTTTTAATCATCATTATAAAGAAAATTGAATAATTGTTGCTGGGAGCAAGTTTGTTTGAATTGGATTGGCCAACTTCCCTATTCTTGAAGTTTTAGACGCTTAGTTTAGATTGGTTACCATCTAGAGAAATCTAAGTTATGTTCTTGCATTAGTTTGCACTTGTGGCAAGTTTTGGATAACAGTGGGCAGAGTCCACAAAATGCTGCTGCTATTTTGATACTTCTGTTGAGCAGGAACAGCAGATGGAACCACACACGAATATTTTCTGACTTTGGAGATGATGATGAAGAAAATGATAATGAGGAGTTTGGCAGATCCGGAGTCAATTCTTCTTCTCGTTATGGATCAAGAGCTGCTTCTCTGAGGTACATCAATTTCCTGGAATGGCTTGAAAGCTTTATTACGCTCATGTTAAATTTACTACCTTTTTTGCCAGGGTTATATTGAAAACTCAACTGAATGATTCTATGGTATCCTATATTTCTTATATTTGCAATTAGCTTTTAAAACTTTTGGGATGTTCCCAACAACTTCGAAGTGTTAGAAAATCAAGTTAAAGTAAAAATGACAGAGTTGTTCAGGGATGAAGGCCGGATCTTATCATTGGTGGGGGGGGGGGGGGGGGGGGGGGGGGGGGGGGGTGTTTAGAAGTATTGATACATCCTTATCAAAACAAATGATTCAAGAACATACAAGTATTCTTGACAATTTTAATTTTAATTAAAGACATGTCATAGCTCAGTAGAGTGGGCATAATTGTTAGAATGTACCACGGAGATGAAGGTTGATGCCATTTGCATGTTATCAAGAATGTTGTGCAAAGTTTTTAAAAAATTTGCTAGTACTGGAAAAATTGGGTAATATGTGTAAGTGCTATTTAGTACAACTTTTTATTTTGGAAAAGGAATATGAGAAAGTACTTGGTGATTTCAAGCATTTTCTCCTAAAATTTCTAAAGAAAGTTTCGTAGGTTCTCCTCTAGATACTATTATGAGAAACTGAAGCATTGTATTGGGTAACTAAATGTTGTTTCTTTAGATCAACTCGAAGGCGGCAGACAACCAAAACCTTGTCAGAAGACATGGCTGATGAACAAGATGGTGACCCACTCGATCTACTGGACGGCCAAACAACCAGATTGGCCCTTCAAACCTCATCGGGTTCCAAGAGGAAGAAAGAGCCATCTTATGATGACGAACCAGAGATAGACTCAGAAGGACGCCTTGTAGTGCGCATAGAGGGCAAAAGACCCAAAAAGGAGAAGCAAAGTGAGCGCTCTTCTGACGACAATGACTTAGATTCAAAGAGTGTTGCCTCTAAGAAAAGCCATGCTACGTCAGCTTCCTCAAAGGCCAACAAAAGGAGAAAGGGGTCTGAATCTGGCTGGGCTTATACAGGAAAGGAGTATACTAGTAAAAAGGCTGGGGGTGATTTTCACAAGAGCGATAAGTTGGATCCATATGCTTATTGGCCGCTTGACAGAAAGTTGCTCAATAGGAGGGCTGAGAGAAAAGCTTCTGCTAGAAAGGGTATGGCAAGTGTCATGAAAAAGATGACCAAGAAGTTTGAAGGGAAGAGTGCTTCTAGTGCCCTTTCTGTCAAGAAAGTGAAACTTGGGAAGAAAAAACACAAAACTGGCTCAAAGAGTAGGTGAGAAGCAAGCAAACTGTGGGGAACATTTGTACAGGTGTTTTCTTAATGAGGTAATCCTTTTGTTGTTGAAAGGTTTTGCTTTGGTATGTTTTGCCTCTCTCTGAAGGGTGTGGGGCCCTCATTGTACAAGGGAGCACTATTCAGAGCAGTGAGAAATTTTGTCTATCTCCAACTTTTAGTTACTTTGTAGGCTTCTGCTGAATTCATATGGTTTATTTTCAAAAGTTATCTAGGTATATTGTGACGCTTGTACTGGGTGATATTTTTTTAAATATTTATTGGAATACATTTGTATGTGTATCTACACCTTGTTTCAAAGCTAGAGTTGTTATACTTTGACAGTTGTGCACTTGTTTACCAGAACCATATAGTCCGAATTTGGCAATTGAAAGGATAACAGATGCATACTTCCCGAGTTCATTTGAGAAGACAAGATTGCCCTCTGCAGCGGGGTGTTCATTGCAGATTTTTTTTTTTGGGCTGAGGTGAACAGAAATGCATTTGTAAATATTTTGTTTGATACTAAGATCAATTAGTAATTTCACACTTAAATATCATGAACTGCGACACATTTTCTATCAATATATTGAGATTATGCTTTCTAGCACGTTTATTTACAACGCAGTAAGGTTAATGGCGTGAGAGAGATGGATTCATTGGATGAAAGATGTGCAAAAGGCTCATTTTATACGTGACAAACCTCATCGGATTCATTGGATTCATTGACATGAACTTCTTCTAAATCAAGGAATCTGAATAATTTACATTTGTACATCATACTTATCACCAATCACCATTACGTACTGATAAATTAGGGAATAAATAGCAGATGCGAATTACGAACTGTCAGGTGCACCATTTATGTCAGCAGTAGACGCATGATTCATGGCTGACATTTCTAGGTCTTGTTGCTTCTTAAGATATGTTTGTGCAGTTGATGTCACGATTGTGGCAAAAAAATGCGCAACCATTAGCCATATGACAGTATTCCATACTAGGGTAAATGAGAGGTTCCATTTTTTTCCCCTAATAACAGGAACACAATAAACAAATTAGTTTGAGAATTACAATAAAGGCCATGCGCAGTTTACCAATTAGCACTAGTTATGCAAAGGAAGTTGACTCCCAAAAAGCTCATCCATTCAAGTAAAGGACCTCGTCAGCTTTAGTGGTGCTGCTTACGTTTTTTCATGTCAAACAGTATGTTTTCTTTAATTTCCTAGTATCAATTCATATTTTTTTTTTGCCTCAAAATCCTTCAGTTAAATATACTATTGCAATAGCCCTAGTTGCAATAACACATTGTCATGTATAGGGATCTCCACCATTATTCAATGGTTTTAAGTTTTTTTATGCATAACCTCATAAGAAAGATATATCTGTCACGTGAAGTAAAAAAATTTCACGAAAATACAATAAACAGGTGTAAGACATCTAACCTTAACTTGTGAAGTGGCTGAAGAAGTCAGCGAAGAAGATAATAATTTCTCTTTGTGGAGTGAAGTTTTGCAATGATGGATGGTAAAGCAATTCGAAAAGCCAGGGATTGTGGCCAAGTAGCCAAATCACTCTTGTCTCAATAAATTCTAGGAGAGAATTGTTGCACAAGGTGATAATAATAATTGTCTGCAAAAGCAGTTTAAGAAATAAAATATGTTAACAGAATAATATATATATGATAGAGAAAAATTGAATTACTAGGCACTTGTCAAATCTCAATGTGCTTCATATCTTTTGGATATTACAGAATTATAAATGTTTCTTGTGCTCAAGTATGGCATAGTTGACATTCAAATCATCAATATCCCATTAAACAACGGCAGTCTCAGTGACAGCATATATGATACAATAAGTAGATAATCGATGGGCTAGTTAAATTGGTCACGTTGTGGTTGCAGTACGAGCTAATGACTGAATGCGTAAAGTGGTCCTGCTCATTAATTTCCTCAAATACGAAATAAACCTGTCCGGTAAAACTTCACATGCATTGTTTATCTATCTAGTTGTTTTGTTGCAAAACAACATATATGACTTTCCAATTAACAACAAAATAAGACTTTCCAATTAACAAACTAAGTAATATCATCTTACTAGAGGATGCATAGATGATCAAATGCTACCACTTAGTTATAGATCAAAGGAAAGAACTATAACAATTATAAACCACCTGGATGTGAGCTTTATGAGTGCTTTTCCGGTCAAAGTTGCAATGAAGAACTTCCAAAAGGGTACTCCAAATTGTCCACACATGATGCCGGCCGATCAAAAAGTGGGTTTGGCACCTTTTTACATAAAACATTAAATAAAAAGAATAAGTAAACCATATTGAAATAACTATAATAAAGGTAATAAGAAAATGAATGTTAATACTGGAAACATTAATACTAACTGATGCCAATATAGTATAGTGAAGAAATTTAGATGCTGGGATTGGGAGAGAAGCCAATGTTTCATCCGCTTTAAGAATGAAGATCTTCATTAGAGCTTTCTCTGTCCAATTCTTCAATAGACTCAAACCTGGTGCCCGAAAGACGTGCTGTAGTATATGTAAAAATTGTCATGATAAAATAAGACTATAACACAAATCAACATGAAGTAAAAAAACATGTGCAATAATCTGGATATTTTTTTCTCTTTCTAAATAAAGATATTAGCATGCTGGCTAGTACTCTCATATTAGTCTCAGCATAACAAATTATTAAAAATTGACTTCATGAGCATCAGTATCATGCCTAATACAATTTTACCAGTAAAAATAGGCTATTATCAGTTAGCCTCTCTAATTTCTTTTTCTTAAGATATTTGCTGTTTAAATGTACAATTGATGTAGATTGAAACTAAAATATGTTCCAACTTCCACGGAATAATAGTCGAAGCAAAGAAGGTATTCATTGAGTCTAACCTGAATTGGTAGTTATTTTCATATTTTGATACCAATAACAGCAGATCTGATATTCTAAAGAATTTACCAAATAAAATTGAAATTACTTTTACTTGTTTAGGAAGATATTAACCGAACTAGCTATAGTTAGACAGTTAAAAGAATAAAGACTTCACCTGTAGTGGTGAAAAAGGACGGATAGTGGTAAACCATATACATCCCTTTTTAATTTTCGCATACGGATACGGATCGGATATTAGATGGATATGAATACGGAACGGATCGGAAATATATTAAAAAAAATTAAAAAAGAGGAGGGATCCATTACAACAAATTTGAGTTACAACAAAGTTACAACA